>JAVTVY010015938.1:0-66779 GCA_036873755.1 Hanleya hanleyi
TTTGCACAGCTTCCGCAGACTGACCGGATGTTTATTCCGCTTAGAATTGGTCTTGACTGTTGATTTATCTCCAAATAGTTCGATCAGAAGGTTTACTATCCGGTATTTTTGCCAGGAACGCTTTATCAGATGACCCTTCCGATCCAGAAAGTCTCGAATTGCTGAGATACAGACGTCTAAATCAGCTCTGGTCAAACCGTTAAGCTTGGAAGCACTGGAGAAGAGTTCCTCAATTTGATCAGCTGTGATATTATTCCATTTCTGCATGGAATCAACCAGAGCAGAAGACATTTTGGCGAAACAATCGTTTTTCACGTCATCCAGACTGTCTGAAGGTGTTGTAGTATCAGCAGGTACTTCCATTTCTCCATCCACATTAATGGGTTCCTCTAGTTCACCATTCAACTGGACACAGCTTTCGTTGTCGTATTGGTTCGAGCTTTCATCGCCATGAAATCCCGAAGCAATTCGGTGGTTTACATCATCTATCACAGAGAGTATATCATCAGTGAAATGACTGGATGTCTTCTGAAATGTCACGGAGAATGCAATCGTCAGTGCGAACGTCATCATTGTTGATTTCCTGCTTATCTTCCGTATTTGACTGTTTTTTCTTTTCATTTAGCAACAAGAAAGACTCCTTTATATGTTTCACCGGACTTCCAGCTTTCAGCTTCCCCACCACAACCTTTCTCTCGTTTGTTCCACCTCTCACCACAAATGTACATTCCGCCTTCGTTTTGATATCTTCCATCGTTTCCGCACCACGGAGGACATTACACTCAGCTATGTATCTGACAATATCTGCCTTAGATGTCTTCTGTGCTTCCTGAAAGACGTCTTTCTGCAGCTGAAGGCGCGTGAGTGGATTTCCCTCGGAGTCCCTCACCACCAGACGACTCCATTGGCCGTCGAAGGAAACTACAGGTACGTGAATATTTCGCTTATGGCACTCCTCCAAGACGTGTGAAATCATCCGTCACAGTGTATCAGTTGACATACTATAGCCTTTGAGACCGTAGCAGATGGGTAACGCGTGAGGCCGTTCAGCTTTGTATTGACGATCTAGGTCAGACATCATATAAACCAGAACCTCTGACGCAACTGGCTTTGTCATGTTGTGTGTAGATACCAATGACTTTGAAAGCGTATGCAAAGTCTTTCTTACTTTGTCGAGTGTGTAGATAGGATCTGTCTGATTCGAGACACCGATTGGTATGTGGTGGTTGTGAACATCACTCGACCTTTTTGGCTTCTCATGTGAGCATGGAACCGCTACCGATGATGGAAATTCCCCCAGAAATGTAATATGTGTCCTTTGGAAATCCTTCACGGCCACTCTTAGAGCTTGGATGTTAGGCGATGACTTCACTGGTCTATGCGATTCATCCCCCAGTACACTGGTAACCTCTACCCATAGCGAGTCCCATAGCTTCTCGTCAAACACAATTCTGAAAACGGCTGTAGTTGCTGCGGTATAAGAGAGGAATAGCAACTCCTGCACACCTAAGGCCTTCATTTCGCACATGACCTGTGCTATGTAATAACGAGGAACTTAATAGTTCACTGGGATTGTGAATGTTTTACCTGGAGCCGGGCATTTTATTTCAACGCCCATTCTGCACTGACCATTTGCTATGTCCCTACAGCTACCATCAGGACTGACGACACAGAACGGCTTTCCGTCGTTTTGAAGAACGTAACACCCTTCTTCGAAATAGGATAGTGACGGGAACAGAGATGGTAAAATGGTGGATACGAGAGTTGCCACAGCGTTTATTTCATTCTCAGTTCCATGTTGCATCATCCGTTTTACTTTCTCAGATGGTTCTGGCTTTTCTTTGCCCAAAATAAACTGATCGAAATGTTCTTTCTGAGCTTTCAGGGTCTCAAGCCCCACGGCTTTGTTCAGTGTGCTACCAGTTACTGACACCCGGTTTCTCATGTAATGCCAAGCGTCTGTTCTTTGTCGAACGAATCGATAACATTCTGAGTCTAATTCCGTGGTATCCATGATATCCTCTATTCCAGATAGACACACATAATTTTCTTGTGTTTGCAGAAGCACTTTACCAGGATTGAAGAAAGCTGCTGTGTTGTTTAGCTTTGACAAGACAAAATAAAAGACATTTTGCAGAAGAGAATCAACTTCCTCGTCAATCTGAAATATAGCCGTTTGTACTGCGCTGATAACGAAGAGGTATCTGGAATGCTTCCAATCTGGTCCTCCCAATTTCTTGAACTTTTCAAGTGCAAACTGCTTTTTCGCTTTGCATGTTCTCAGATTTTGGACAGCCCCACCTATGATCCCCAGAATCCGAACGAGACTGTTGTAAGCAGCCGTCCGGGTCATTCAGTCCTTCTAACATCTTTATTCCTTTCCTCTGGTACTTTTCCATCATATCGTCCAATATCTGAATAATGGTTTCATGTGATGCCAGTTCCTGTTTTCTTTCTTCAAACGTCGGGGAGTCTTCAAAGCCGAAAAGGTTTATTCCGCCATCTTTCTGGGTGGAAGAGACATTCAGTTTCTTCCCGTCGACACATATTTTGTAGGAATTGTCCTTTTCAGTGACAAATAGATCAAGCACTTCATGCAAGAGGCCGGGTTTCATATTCAATGGCGCGCTGTCGGATGCACCAGATAGAAGATGACTACTTGGAACAGCGAAGTTTATTGATGTATCTTGGGGATTGTATAAACCTTTCTTGTTCAGACCCGATTGTACGCTACCGATATGTCGCATGCCTGCCATAAACCTCAAAAATTTGCCGTGGAACAATTTATAACCAAGACGCCAGAACTGCTTGACCTGGGCCGAATAGCGCATAGTTGACGTATTTTGACAGAGCTCTGAACCATCTGCAAACATTGAGGAACAGAAGGTGTGCTATATTGTGCATTGGTAATGTTTTGCTTTCTAGTAGACGGAGGTATGAAAGCCACTCTTCGAGCAGACCTGCCTCTTTCAAATGAGCAACAACCGAAGGCACCAGCTGTGCAATTTCTGATAAAGTCTCCATGTTACCTTGTGGGTCAATCATAATAATCGGGTCAGTTGAATCGCTTTCCTCTGCTGTAGTTGGTTCCAAACTTCGTAGAGACATGCTCTCAAAAAATGAACTTAGGTCTTCTTCGTCGTCTGTCATTTCAAAATCACTTTCGAAATGTATAGCTTTTTTGGACGTTAATATAGGTGTACTAGAGAATTTTGGGCGCTTGTTTTGGACCGGGCTTGGGGTCTCCATGCACGCGCTGGTGGGCTATATGATCCTAATTGTGTCTGGCTCCTCAAATTGTATCGATTTCTGGGCCAAGATAACATCAACAGGCTTGAAATTATAATTCTTTGTGACGAATCCATAGCGACCCGTAATTTCACAGAGTTTGACAATTTGAATTTTGAATGTTTCCTCTAAATGGTGGTCTATGGTATGGTTACAGACGGCTGAAAAGCTTTGAAATGGCAGAGGACAATAATTGCAACTATAGAGGGGATCCAAATAAGTGGTCTTCTCCATAGTGTATAACTGCTTTTAGCTGGGAAGAAAAAAGAAGAATGGGTGTAAAATACGTTGAGATTGGTGTCTTGCATTGTGACATGCAATTTTTGGGCAATCATCTTTGCTTTGAAAGTCCAAAAGTCGTACAGTGCGATTTTCCACCTCTTCACAAAGGCGTACAGTGTCACATCGAAAATGGGCACAGTAGCAGTTATGAGTGCGGTTTGCATTTCGACTTCTGCTGTGAACGCGGAAGAAAATTGCACGCTTATTTGTACATATTAATAATGAGAACTAATATATGAATAAATATATGTCTTTTGTGTACTTATAAAAGTGATACTATAGGAAGAAATATTCCTTCCTTTCACAAAATTTCTTATATTTTCTTATCTCACTGTCGCTAAAGTGAGGCATGCGATGCTATGATAAGCTGTTTTTGTCTGAATATATTCCCATTACCTTGATTAGTCAGTTATGGTCTAGAGTTGTCGCCAACACATGGTGGTCTCTCCTGGTTGTCTTCCTATCGCGTTGAAATGTTACCAAGGTGACCATTGTTTGTGTGCGTCATCAGCGATTGCGACAGGAAGACGTACAGTTCCATCGTCATAAATATATCCCAGCCGAACAGGCTTACACACTGTGAATCTTGTTCTCCACATCGGCAGACCCGATCATCGACACGTCGACATAGAGTTTCACAACGTTCTCCGTCTCCATTACGCCGTCGATCCATCTCTTCACGCCGACATCGGGGTTCTCGACGTTCGTCTTCATCATCACATCGTCATTCCATTTCTTCACGACGCCGATCTACGTCATCACATCATCATGCGTCTACGCATAGGTCTTCAACTACGAACAACGTTACTCGACCATGCCATCCTCTTGATCGCATATTGGCTACCAACAATGCTACTCTACGAGATATTCACGATATATCTCCTGATCGTCGACCTTCGTCATCATCTTCATCTCACATACAGAAATCTATACCGAATGCGGGAGATTTACCCTTTACGGACAAGATGGCTGCCCTGATGGCTCTTGTCCCGGAGATGCCGGAACCTTCTACTTCCTCTTCTACGTCTAGGACTAGACGTGAACCGGTATCTATGGCGTCTATCGTCGTTCCGGCCGTACCAGTAGTACCAAAAGCGCCATCTTCATGTGTGCCATCTCCGGAATGGGCCCCCACAATGGCTAACCTCGACAACCAACTTCAGGAACAGGACAAGGTGAAGAAACCCAAGTTTTCCTTCTACAGAATGCACGACAGCGTACTTCCAGTCAAACCCCCTATGTTGGATTTGGACTTGAATCAAATCGTAACAAGCAGCCAGAGGATGCTAGGTCCCCCGCCGAAATGGCAGCAATATTTGTTAGCATTGTTGGTCTTAGGGGATATACATCAGGGAGGCAACTGCTGCTTCATAAGCGTTGGATGTGGAAGGGTCTTTCTGCCTTCCCAAGTTTTAAGATCAACTCAGAACGATTGACTGAAAGTTGATTGCTTCTGTGATATAGTTTCCATGCAGTGAAGCACCGAGAAGCATCCCCAAGTGACATCTCAAGGCATTATCTGCAAACCAAATTTGACGAGAAGCTGAAGGCATCCTCAACCTACTGCCCGGAAACCAAATTTTAAATTGCCACCAGTTGTCGCCACCTGTAGGTGCAAGTGAGCGAAATGCAATCCCAAGCATCATCTCATGGCATGGTAGCCTACATGTATTAGCCTATAGTATCTTCTACAGGGGGCTAATGATCGGCTGATGCAGCAACAACAACATTTTCCCAGTTAGACGGCAGATTTTGAAATCAAAAACGAGGCCGCGCTATGTCATCAGTCAACTGAGACAGTCACGTGGTCATGTATGAAGATTGGGGTGGGTCTTATCTAATAGTGATCCAATGAAAATGCTCGTATTAGTTTAAAATGGCGGGGTCGAATGACCAATCACTGAACGGGAGACAGCTGGAACAGTACGTTGACACTGTCTGTTAATACAGGGGCGTCGGAAGCAAATTCAAAGTGGTACGGCCACTATCATTGCACTTTAGGTGAGGATCCAGGGGCCGCCCAGGCCCCAGATGCTCCTGGGGTCTAGATCGCCGAAGAAGCGTTCTGAGCGATTTCTGGCGTCAATCAAAATCACTCTGCATTGGAGTGTATTTTTAGTTCTTTCCTAACCCTTTTACCATTGAAAATGCAATCGATGGTGGTTTTCTGCGATGCTGAATTACAAAAAATTGTGTATAGTATAGTACTGTATCCTAGGCACATCGTGTAGAAGTAACCGAGATGATGCGTCGATAATGTATACCAAATTTTACATTGAGCATTTGAACAGTGTCAGAGATAGAGATCATTAATGATTTTACATAAATTAAAGATGGTTGCCCATCCTTCCCGTCACTCAGAGGAACTAATGTGGTTATTCATTAATGCAAGTCTCTTCATACATCGATGCTGTAAATCAAGTTTCGTATAGAACATTTGAATGGTATCAGAGATAAACATCATTAAAGATTCTGAATAAATTAAAGATGGCCGCCAAGATTTCCGCCCAATCAGAGAAACCAGATCTGTCATTCATCGTAAGTCTTTTGATGCATCAATGATGTATACCAAATTTTCCACTGAGCACTCCAACGGAATCAGAGATAGATCATTAATGATTTTGCCTAAATTAAAGATGGCCACCAAAGGTTTTCAGTCAATCAGGTCCCGATTCAAAGTATCTGGATGTATTGATGATATATACCTACCTTCATATAAAACAATTGAATGGTAACCGAGATATGTATGCTATCATTATCGATTTCGCATGCATTAAAGATGGCATCCAGGGTTCCCAGCTAATCAGAAAAGCCTGTTTGGTAATTCGTTGAAAGTTGCTTGATGTATCGATGATGTATATCAAATTTCGTATTGAACAGTTGAATGGTTTCCGAGATATGGATCATTATCCATTTTGCATGAAATTAAAGATGGCTGCTAAGGTCCCAATCAGGTCCCAATTCTATAGGCTTCTGGTCCTAGACTAGGCAAATAAGCATACCAAATTTGGAATTCATCAGCGAAACAGTTTTCCGGCTATCTCGCTCACGAACGGACGTACGGACAGACGGACGTACAAGGCCAAAAATGGCCGAGGGGTAAAAACATGGGTCTGTGCCTGATAAATTGTAAGCCTTTTGGGGTTGCAACTCATTCATAGAAAGCTCCCTGTACATGAACAACTGCACTGACAACTGCATGCCATCATCTGTCAGTCTGAAGACCAACAAGGTTGAATTCAGTTCAATTCAGGAAATTGATCATATGCACAGTGTGCACCCAAACATTAGGAACACAGTTGTAATTAATATAGTAATATACGTGTGTAGACAAATGATTCGTGCAGAAGCTTCAGGGTAAATCCTATGATGTGCAATACAATTATTTGTTAGCAAAATAGAAGGAAATGTTGTCCTTCGTTTAAGATGACATGAAATTCAAAAATCAGGGATTCACATTATACTTCTGAAATAAAATATGGTTCATGCAAAAGCTTCAGGGTAAATCATATGATGTGGAATAGAATGATTTCATATAGCAAAATTGAAGGCCCATTTTGACTGGAACGGACAAGAAGAAGAGAAACTCAGTGGTGCCACCTTCAGGCAGATGTTGCTGAAATGCAATACGGGCTGGCGTCCTGTTGCAAGGAATGCGTATTCCGAATTTCGGAATAACCCAACACAGCATTAGGAAGTTATCGCTTCGAACAGATGTACATGGAAAAAAAATCTATTTTGACCCAGTGGCGCCACCTTCAGGCCGATGTTGCTGAAATGCAATACGGACTGGCCTCTTGTCGCAAGGAATGCGAATGCTGAATTTCGGAAGAATCCAAGAGAGCGTTAGGAAGTTATCGCTTCGAACAGACATGCACGGACGTACACGGACATCCATGGACTCAAAGAAGCAAGAACCAGTGGCACTACCTTCAGGCAGATGTTGCTGAAATGTAATACGGACTGGCGTCTTGTCACAAGGAATGCGTATTCTAATTTTGGAAGAATCCAACAAAACTTTAGGAAGTTATCGCTTCGAACAGACATGCACGGACGTACACGGACATCCACGGATGCAAAGAAGCAAGAACTAGTGGCGCCACCTTCAGGCAGATGTTGCTGAAATGCAATACGGACTGGCCTCTTGTCGCAAGGAATGCGAATGCTGAATTTCGGAAGAATCCAACAAAGCGTTAGAAAGTTATCGCTTCGAACAGACATGCACGGACGTACACGAACATCCACGGACACAAAGAAGTAAGAACCAGTGGCGCCACCTTCAGGCAGATGTTGCTGAGATGTAATACAGACTGGCATCTTGTCGCAAGATATGCATATTCCGAATTTCGGAAGAATCCAACAAAGCATTAGGAAGTTATCACTTCGAACAGACGTACACGGACATTCACGGATACGAAGAAGCAAGAACTAGTGGCGCCACCTTCAAGCAGATGTTGCTGAAATGCAATACGGACTGGTGTCTTGTCGCAAGGAATGCGTATGCCAAATTTCGGAAGAATCCAACTAAGCGTTAGAAAGTTATCGCTTCGAACAGACATGCACGGACGTACACGGACATCCACATACGCAAAGACGCAAGAACTAGCGGCGCCACCTTCAAGCAGATGTTGCTGAAATGCAGTACGGACTGGCGTCTTGCCGCAAGGAATGCATATTCCGAATTTCGGAAGAATCCAACAAAGCGTTAGGAAGTTATCGCTTCGAACAGACATGGACGGACACACGGACATCCACGGACACAAAGAAGCAAGAACCATTTTAAAGTCCCCGGCCGCGTTGCGGCGGGGGACAAAAACCACCAAAACTACCACCCCCCTTACAGCCAAGGAAGTGGAACGTTTGCAAAAGATGTTCATCTCCATTCAACATATTACGTCGTATACTGATTGGTTCCTGTCCACTGCATCTCGTTTAGTATTTGATCCTTCCATCTGTCAGCCTAAGGGTGAGGTTCTCCTATCTCCCAATCATCAAGCCTACCTACGGGGATGTTTTTATACACTGAACAAGTCTAATTGCCATGTCATCGAGGCTTCCGCTTTCTCGTATGCTGCCCTTCTTCAATCTCAGCGCAAGGCAATCTTACGTAATACTAAAGCCGAAGTTCCAGTTTCTGCTCAAAACATCTTGATCCACCAGCTGTTGAATTCCAAGTTTTTGTTCAACAACGCAATTCAATCCATCATGCTTGGTATTCGGGAGGAGAGAACATCTAGACTTCTGGCCGCTGCTTCCCGTCGCACAGCTCCTACCTACCTCGACTGCATCTAACCAGAGGAATCGAGGTTCAGCTCAGAAGACTACTTCACGGGAGAACACTTCGGATAATTTTCGTCCCTTTGCCAAGCCTACAAGTACCCGTGGACGTCGACGCGGAGCTTCCAGAGGTAGAGGCAGAGGCAGAGGTGCCTCCAACAAGTGACAGTACTCATTCCTTTCGTCTGCCCGCCTTCCGTCATTTCACTCATCCTACCGTCGGAGGCCGTCTGCAGCATTTCTGGGAAAACTGGCAGCTCATTACAGACGATGTATGGATTCTAAGGACATTAAGAGAGGGATTTCGCTTCACCTTCCAGGACCATCCCGTGCTCATATCCCGTCCTCGTCCATCACTGCTACCAGTTCCTTCAGGACACGTTCAGACACTTCTCTCATCCATCATCACACTCATCACAAAAGGTGCAGTCAGAGAGTTACCTCAGGCCGAGAACACAGTCGGGTTTTACAGCTGTGCTTTCCTGGTTCCGAAAAAGAATTCCTACCAGATGCGTATGATTATCGACCTGAGATGTCTGAACAAGCTGTACCTGTCACCACCGCCGCATTTCAAGATGACGTCGATTACATCGATCCGGGCCCGTCTACATCACAGGGATTGGCTGGCCTCCATCGATCTACAAGACGCTCTGCATCGATCTGCACATACCCATTCATCCTCGACACCGTTGATACCTTTGTTTCACAGTCACCGGTCGACGCTTCGAATGGCAGGTGCTCCCATTTGGAGTCAACATCACACCATGGCTTTTCACCCGCATCACAGCACCAGCCATAGCGTTCCTGCTTCTACGGGGCATTCACATAGAAGTTTACATAGACGACATTTTCATCTGGGCTCACGACAAGTCTCTACTCAACGCTCAGATCCGATTCATTCTACTCATCCTTCAACATCTCGGCTTCATCCCTCATCCTCAGAAGTCAGAGTTGGAACCGGCACAATGTCGTCAATTCATCGGGGCAGTCTTCGACACACTTCAACAGTTGGCACGACCCCTGGAAGACCGATGGACCAACATTCAGTCGATGGTTCGAGTCTTTTTGACCTCTCCCGCACAGCCCCTCCAATCATGGCAGAGACTGATAGGTCTACTCACATCCGCACAAGACCTCACTCACTATGGCCGTCTCCAGGTTCGTCCTCTGCAATACCACTTGCAGCAGTATCTTCAAACTTCACTCCTCAAACCACTAGTTCCGGTATTGACGCCACTACACCCACAGCTGGTTTGGTGGCAGTCCCGTTACAATGTCATGCGGGGAGTACCGTTTGTACCACCAGTTCCCCGATACCATCTCTACACCGATGCATCCGAGACAGGTTGGGGAGCCCATCTAGACGATCTAGAGATGTCAGGCAGATGGTCAACAGCGGATGCCAAACTTCATATCAACCTCTTGGAAATGAAAGCTGTCATATGTGCAGTCCAGCAGTGGAGTCATCTACTGGAGAATTTGTCTCTTCTCATCGCAACAGACAATTAAACTGTCACTGCTCATATCAACAAGATGCATACCACCGGATCCTACTCAACATTGCGTTTGGTTTGGACCCTCTACGACTGGGCGATGCAACATCACTGCCACATACGTGCTCGTCGTGTTCCAGGCCGACTCAATGTATTAGCAGATCGCCTGTCTCGCCCCGACACTGTACTACAGACGGAATGGCAACTGCATCCAGAGGTCTTCCAACACATCACAAGCATCTGGGAGAACCCTCTGATCGACCTGTTTGCGACGAGGAACAATGCACAGCTTTCCCTATTCGTCAGTCCGGTTCTGGACCCTCGAGCCTACGTCATCGATGCTCTATCGATCAGCTGGGACAACTTCCTTGCGTACGCCTACCCACCCAATGCCTTACTGCAGGAAGTATTTCAGAAGATTGTTCAACACGACTGCATCATTCTTCTCGTCGTTCCTTGGTGGCCTCGTCGACCGTGGTTTCCGGCTCTGATTCCTCTACTCACCGCCCCTCCACGTCGCCTACCAGTATGGACCAACCTGTTAAGCCAACCCAGCGGGATAATCCATCACAACCCTCAGTGGCTCAACCTTCACGTCTGCAGATTATCCAGAATACCCTCACAGACCAAGGATTTTCAGCAGAGGTTGCAGAGACGATGGTTTCATCTAACTGACCTTCCACATCACACGTCTACCAGGCTAAGTGGTGTCAACAGCGAGGCTCCGATCTCGACAATGCCTCTCTTCCTATAGTGGCGGAATTTCTTCTTCACCTGCACCGAGATAAGAAGTACAGAAGCAGCACTATTGAAGGGTACCGATCAGCCTTGGCACGGGTTCTACGGTTATCTGCTGGCATTGACATTAGCCTGGATTCCAATATCTCTGCTCTTCTGCATGCCTGTGCATTACAGTCCCGTCGTTCCCGACAACTATTACCTAAGTGGGACATTGGTGTGGTCCTCAGCGCATTCCTTCGCCCACCCTTTGAACCACTAGAGTCGGCCTCAATGAAAGCTGTTTCCTACAAGACTGCCTTCCTAGCGGCCTTCGCCCTGGCGTCTAGAGTATCTGAGCTTCATGCCTTGGAAAGAAAATCGATGACTTGGACGGCATACTGGTCACGTATATCCTTCCGCCCTGTTCCTGAGTTCATCGCCAAGAGTGAGTCTATACGACAAGGACCTTGTGCTCAACATCTGTATTCCATCCCTGCATTATCAGATTTCGTTCAAGGACTTGATAACGACATCTTACTGTGTCCAGTATGAGCAATCTGTCACTACCTCAGCCGCACCGATCCTATTAGAGGTTCTCGTCCACTACTACTGCTCTCTCTTCTCCCAATGGCTACCAAAGACATTACCAAGAATATGGTGGCCTCTTGGTTGAGCAAGATCATTAAATGGACATACGATTTATCCCTCGATGCCCCCCCACTGCTAGCCTCCGCATCTTCGCATGAAATACAAGCCATCGCAACATCATGGCCTTTATGGAAGAACGTTTCGCTGGATGACATTGTCCAATCCTGTGCTTGGAGTGCCAATTCCATGTTTACAGATTTTTATCTGAGAGACTTGTCAGTACAAACAGACAGCCTGACCATGTTAGGGCCGCTCGTTGCTGCCCAACATGTAGTCGCCTAGTCTTCAAAGAAAAGGGTGGGGGGGGGGGGGCAGTACCGATCTCAAGCCGACCACCAGTCTGCAAGATGGTTAGAGTCACGGCATATCGGTAATCGCCAATACCAGCCAGCTATCAAGACCCCGACACTAGTAAGTACAGTGAGTATAAATGTGTTTATTTCTAGGTAAATCTAGTGTCGGACATTCAAGAAATTTCATAGGTTAAGAAATTGGCGATTGGAGCATATCGTTGGTACTCTAGTATTCGGATGCAGAAGTCTTGGTCCTTATACCCTTCTTACCGTTTCACTAGTAATTGCCCCTTAGCCCCTACAGTGCTTTACGCCCAGGGTTACTGACGGGTTCAATTAACGTACCACAACCATGGTCAATTGGTTCCACTAGTAGACAGGTGCAGAAGCCTCGGTCCTTGTATCCTTCTTACCGTTTTACTAGAAATTGCCCCTTAGCCCCTACAGTGCTTTACGCCCAGGGTTTACTAACGGCTTCAATTTATGGTACCATGCATCTCTGATCATCTCAGCGGTTACAGCCACACTTCAACAAAGCCGAGGCCCACCTCCTACTGTTCAACACAATAGCAGGTGTAGATTTGAGAAATAAATATTAAACATTTATAAATAATGTTGGTATTTATTATCAAATCAAACCTGCTATTGTCTTGACTGCCCGACCCAGCCTCCCCGCACTCTTCTCGGCCTTGCACGCATCATGCTTATAGGCTCATAGAAGAAAAAGGATTTGGGGAAGTGCGTTTGGGCGCAGGCGCAGTGTAACGTATTGGCTGAGGCTCCAGAGGGTGAGAAGTTTTTAGTCTACAGCAGGATCTCAATAGAGGATTAAGGGCAACACAATAGCAGGTTTGATTTGATAATAAATACCAACATTATTTATAAATGTTTAATTTTGCCTATGAGCACTATATAACATATAACGTAAGAGACAAATTGACCTCAAGTCTTTCTGTTCAGGAACCAGTGACTTCAGCTGATCAGCTACTGGGTTGTATACTTTCACTTTCCCCTATCTTTCAACTTAACAGGCTGTTTTGAACTGTTTTGATAGCTGGCATAATTTTATATACATATACAGGCCCTAAAATTTGAAAAGTTTAGTTAACCTGAAAGTAGGTTATGTGAAATTGACCCTAGGTAACCCATAGTTTGTTCCCCCACTTCTGAACTGCATAACCTATAGGTTATCCAAATAGGTTATATGCAGATAGGTTATGCCAAATGAGTTTTGTTGTGGCTAGGCATTGGTTTTTGACTGGAGTTTATTCAATAAAACTTGCTATTGCAATCTATGCTGACATTTTGATTTTGTATGTAATAATAATCTCGTTCCCATAATCTAGCCCCTCTCGGCGTCCGTTGGTTTCCGGTGCCCTTGCCGCTGGCAAAAAAAAATCATTACCCGGTGACCAATTTTCGTCAGTACCACGTGTTACGTAGAGTCCAATTTTGTGTGACTGGCAGACTTCTATCATTGGAATTGTGACCTCTATTTCTGAAATATTATCTCAAATTAAATTTCCATATACACGTTTTAATTTTAAAACAGTAGAACGTAAAGTTTCTCTGTCATTCACTTTCGTTTTTCGGCTCTCAGCATCAAGCAGGTTCGGGGCCGCACACTTATGGTATTGCATCTTGGTTTAATAGGGCCCCATAACCAGGACACAACATGCAGTCAGATAGGAGGAAGTTGAGAGACTTTTACCCTTTTCATATAATCCCACAGAGCGATATATACACCTGGGATGTATATTATCTAAGTATCAGAGAGTGTATCAAAATGCACATGGGTTTCGTGTTCAATTATCTCCCCTCGACTGGGGCTCTTGTGTGTGAAGTTAACATCGAAACTCTAGTAAGTAGATACATACAGCCCATGCTTCGATCGGAAATGATTTTCAGGTTACAACAGGAATTTTTTTAAATTATATCATTGTGACACAGAGTTTGGGCCATAATTTAGGCGAACGAATAATCGGTTATGCATCTTTCATTTTGGGTAACCGCTCGGCGAACTGAACGATCGTTCTCCCCAAATTTTAAGGCCTGCATATATACAATATTTTCCCAGTATTTAAGGAAAGTGTCATTATGCTTGAATGCTGGGAAAATATTGTACAATTATCAGCCTGAATTGTGCCATCTACCACCAGTGTAAGATGTTCTCCAGGGTTAAAAGATAGGGGAATGTGAATTTGGACAACCCGGTAACTGGTCATGAATAGACAGGCTCTTCATTGTTCTCTCAATATGTGCAACGGATCCATTGTTTATCCTTCTGAACAATATTTGGATAACTCTACACTCTTGAGCTTTAACACAAGTTATTGCTACCTCATATATCCACCTTTATGCAAAATACACTTTAGAGCCTTGTCTAGAGGATTTTAGTAGCCACCTGATATGCCCTTTCAGGCAGGCTGCCCAGTGGAGCTAGCTATTCAGCTTGTTCAATCAGTGACATTACACTGGCATACATTTGGTAAATATGCATTAAATTACCCTACTCTTTGTAGAAAGGACCATAAATACTTATCTTAATGAATATTTTGAAAACTTAGAGATATTACTCCATGTTGAAGCATAGGAAGAATCGAAAATCAACTACCAGTATATTTACAGGTGAAGCTCAAAGTGGGTCCTGCCTCAATCTACAAGTTATTGTCTGAGATTTAAATTGGAAAACTACAGAAAGCAAAATACACAAAACGAACACGTTTTGACATTAATTGCGGAGTCTTATAGTGTTCTTCATTCTCTTCTGACAGGTTCTGCTTACTTCAGATAAAGAAATAAGCAAGCCATCAAATCTGTCAATATGGACAATGTATTTTCAGTAGTTAAGTTACTCATGGAATAAATATGGAACCAGTCAAACAATGTTATCATCATCAGCAAGACAGTCAGCAATTCCATGTTAATATTTCCCCCATTTGCAACATGCACCTTTACATGTATCCACTGATTGTACCCAATGCTACCAATATAGTCTACATAGAAATGTGAGAACACCCACACTTACAAACATACTTGTGATGCCTCCAGTTACTGGGAATTTTTGTCTTAGATATTTTCTTTTCAAATAGATTCCTTGTGAAGGGACATCTGGCTGAATACTGTTCTCATGTATTCAAACATGTATATCCACCTGCACAGCATCTGGAACAGCCTGGGATCACTTTTCTTTGAATACGTATACCAAAATACATGTGTAGCATATAGAGTTGAGTTATTTATTTGAAAGTGAAAGTGTTTGAAGATTCTTTCATGGTACCGGTATGGTACCCAATAGGATATCACAAACATGATCCATTTAGTAAAACATGTGAAACCTGTAGACATTTGTTGGACTTCAGGTGTAAGTAAAGTGTCCTATTGATCTATAGAAGTTATATGGTAGGAAAATAAAAACATTAGTCTGGAGTAGCTGGAGGCCGGAGCATATAACCTTGCTTTGGTTTCATGAAGCTTTTTCTGGCAGGTTTTGGGAATCTCTCTTTGACATTTTAGTTGCACCACTTTGATGCGTACTTCCGAGGCAGATGGACAGCTGTCAATTTGTGTTGGTGTTAATCTAACCTACATGGTGTGAAGACAGAAGGTCTGCTGGCATTCATGTAATACACAACAATCGTGCAGATTTCTGCTCATGGTACATTCCCAGACTTTGCAGGAATGGAAGACCTGGTTTGATACCCTCTGTGACAGAGACATTATAATCAGTGATTACATCAAAGCTGTCAACTCCTTTGCAGATTTCTTTTTGCATTTTTTTTTCTCTCTCCCAATTTGCCAAATGTGGCATTGCTGGGCTGGAAATGAGTAGTGTTTTGAGGTATAGACTTTTATTGACAATGAGATGATGCACATAATCAGGAGGATATTTCACCTTCGCAAATGCGACAGCTTAAGTTCTCAAAAGATTCAATGAGTTAAAATTTTGTCACCCTGGTGTACAAAATTCGCGCCAAGTTGTCTGTGTTTGTTGTTGTGTTTGACAGAATTGTTATTGGTACCAGAATGTACAGGCATTCCATTGCAAAGGAAATCTCCTTAAAGTATAAATAATGATGTTGAGTTGAATGTCAAAGATGTATGAAGCCAAACATCAAAGTTGCCACGAAGTCAAAAAACTATCAGGAAAACAGAAATTATATACATTTGATGTAAGTGTTCAGGAGATCATCAACTTTACAAATCACTTTCCAGTAGAACATATTTTTTTATAAATAACATATAACTCTGTTCAACAGAATCTATTTTGAATCAGTTTGTCTTGTTATGCAAATGTAGACAATATTATTTAGCATATGGTCGGGATAATCAGCATCTTTGTACCAGTGAATAATGCAAGCGTGTTGTGCAACCATTACCTCTGATTCAGTTATTATTTTATATTGCTGTAAATGTATCGAAATTTTTTGCATAGCTGAGTGAGTATGGTATTAGAAGATTTGCACACTTTTATATTTTGTTTCTACTACATCCCCACCCCCTCCAGTATTTACCCCCAATAATCATATTTTGGCGTACATGTATTAGGTTATGCAGCTGCACCTTATACGCGACTATTTGTTTTTTCTGACACCGCCAATTTTGGATATTAAACTTTGTTATCCGCCCACAGGTGTCTTTGGATGCTGTCGTTCCGCCACGCCTCACTGACCAGCTATGTCGCATGCCAAATTGAATGTTCACATTATAGCTAATTCAGTGCTGATAGGTTGAAGTAGCTGTTGAAGTAGCTGACGATAGGATCCAAAAGTCCTCCGCACACTGGAGGTTTTGGACATCGAACCATGAGTTTGTCTCCAAATATTAAACAAGCAGATTATTGGGTTCAGTAACAAGCATCAGAAAATTCTTCCTTTGTTCCTTACACATGGGGAAATTTGACAAATTTTCGGTTTCTGGTGTCCGAATATCCTGAAACTTGTATCCAAAAACTCTCTTGTGCACTGTGCCTATTAATACAAATTAATTATTCTTTGATATGTTTTTTTGTGGACTGCCTTGACTATGTTTGGCAAAGTCCTATGGAATGCACATTCTCATTCTGACTTTCATTTCAACAAATCGACCAATTTTTCTCAAATTTTACAAGATAACAAAAGGGTCATGCAGATATCATGTACCAAAATTGAGATAGTAGGTAAAATGACCGAGTCATGGTGGCATATGAATTAGGAAATCATCAAAATGCAATTTTGGTATCATCAGATTCATCAGTGAGAGATGATATGCCAGGTACTAAATTATCAAATAGGTGAATGGTCAGTATCAGGATGCCCCTTACCCCAAACAATGAAAGTAGATCATTCAAAACGTTGTCTGTATTACTCCAGTCCAATGATGTGCATTGTTATCAAACTTCAGCAATATACCTCATGCTTATGGCAAACAAGAAACCTGTGTAGTTTGAAAGGCCCCAAGGTCAAGGTCACTGGAGATAAACAAAAATCCGGAAACCGTTGAAAATCCCATCTTTGTGAGTGGATGCATTAGGGAGAAGATGAAGGTCAATAATCAAGGTCAGGGCCAATGATCAGCAACTCGGAACAGCAACAGGTCAAACTCAATAGTGGATATTGTTTTAATGAGATAGTACATGGTGCCATTAGACTATTATTAGTGTTTAAAGGTAACAATGGATCCACTGGTGCTTTCATATAATAATCACACCTTATGTGCTTTACTCATTAACAATCATTAAAACACAATTTTAGTTGTTACAGTTTTACTGTCATATATGTTAATCGTTTCTGATTTTCAACTCCTGTGATTTGCCTCATTACAATTTTCCTTTCTCGATGTAAATAATTTGCTAGACTTTTCTCGCAGTTGCACTGCGTTGGTGTGAATCTTAATTAGTCATTATGTAAACATTATAGTCTTATATTTTATTTTGATCTGTTCAGCAGTATTATTATCTGTTCAGCAGTATTATTATCTGTTCAGCAGTATTATTATCTGTTCAGCAGTATTTTGATCTGTTCAGCAGTATTTTGATCTGTTCAGCAGTATTTTTGTGCTGCATGTGGTCTGAGATACACAATGAAATTAGGCTCACTGACAAAAGATATAACAGTTGACACCCAGGTCTCCAATCTGTGATGATTGAAGTCTCTAGCCTATCTCTTACACAAAACAAACACACAGGATGTTTTTTTCAACTTAGCTAAAAATATTGTCTCGCATAAAAAGTAATATTATAACATGACCACTTTAGTTATACACATGTATGTACATTTTCTTTGTTTTATCATTGCCAGAAGTGTATATTACATTAATGATTCATTTCCTATTTACACTGCTACAACAATGAACATAGTCTTTAAAATGTTATGAAGATGACTGTTATCAGACCGTATCACAGAAAACTTATTTGTCGTGTCTGTTCTCGATCTGCTCATGAGCAAGTTTCTTCTCACTGCAGCACCTTTTTGTTTATTCACACCTCAGCTGTAATAAGTGTTTATATAATTGATGACCCATGTGGAATTTCCTCAGGAAATGTTATCTAGATGTGGAATTTCCGGAGCAGTGTGCCTGCTGTTTTTGAAGTATCATAAGATTAATATTTATAGCCTTGTTATAAGTTCTGCTCAGTTTCATACACTAGTCTATGGTACATGTTGTTTGGCAACTGAACTTGGAATATTACACACCTCCCACTCCCAGTGTCGGTGAGTTTTATGAAAATAGGAAATGTACTTGATTTTGATGTTGCTTGCAAAATTGACATTTAATAATTACATATTATACATGCATGTATAGTATACAGGGATATTTAAGGTGGAATTATCAGTATTGAGTGTGCTTTTTATTGAGTCCATAATGTCAATCTGTGCAAAGCAGTGATGGTTTTCTGATGTTCATTCGTCATTCCAGCTTATCTGCAGGTTAAGCAAATTTTTTTTTTTTTTTTTTTTTTTTGCTGTCCAGTGCACCTCAGAACAAGAAAACGGTTTTTTGTCTTGGTATTTTCATGTTCATGGCTTCAGATTACAATCAATGTTCAGCTGATTTGAGGGGAAACCCCAAATGTTAGTTCTTTGACCCCACTCCCAGTCCCCACTGTGACCCCAATGTATCTGAGCCTCTCATTCTATGTCCTAAACTAAACTATACGTAACTCATCCACTACCCCTGGGTGCTGACCCCCACCATCTCCCATATTTCCTCTTCATCTCATAACCAAAAGCTTGCATGATTATTCACTGTATCCATGCTGAACAAGGGTGCAATATGGAGTTACCCAGTTCAGCTGGAAAAAAATAATGGTTTCCCCTGTTGGTCCACCAATAGCTGAATATTCTTTGACACAATCCTGTTTCTATAGATCTTCTCAAAGAGAATACTTGTTTCAATTTTCCAAGATACATGACATTTATGTAGTAAAAAATTGAAACCCTTGCTACCCCCTTCCAAATTACTTCAGTTTTCGTGGAAAACCATGAAAAATTAGAAAAATTTGTCATATTTGGCCCAATTTACAGAGAAATCTGTAAGAGCGATTTCTATAAAAATACTGGACATCTCGTCTTCCACGTCGAGCGGTTATTTAAAAAATAGCGAATCGACGACATTGACCTATCAGTTCTTCTTGCCGTAAATGAACCATGCTTCTCTCATCCATCAAAGGGGCATAACTGAGGCTGTTAAAACGTTACTTCCTGACCCTGTCTGGTCTATAGGTGAACCCATCTATCGATTTGTATATGTCCTTCTGAAAGACCGACATTGCCCAACAGGATATCAACAACTACAACAGAGAATTCTTGTACAGTCAAATTGATGGTCTCCAAAGTTGGAGAGAAACCATTCATACAAAATAATACAGGAAACATACGGATCATGCATTAAGATGGGTTTTACTCAACTATACCACCTGTAGTACACTCGCTGAGTGAAATTGTTTAACTGCTTAGAAGTGGTTGGGTGGAGAAATAATGCTGATAGAAGAAGACATGTGCATCTGGTTGTACACAATATATGATGTTATTAAGCACAGACGCTGCACAGCTGGTTTGCTTTCTTGATAGTAAGTTCTATGGGCGCCATTCTGCTATGGTCTGTTGGTGTAGATATCCTATAATAATGAAGAATGTTAGTTCACTATTCCTGTTCTTACTCACAGTAATTCTGCCAGATGTACCTGTGTAAATTGTAATTATCTCACCTGATGATAGACAATATAAGGTTCAATCTGTTCTGAAACAAGTTACATTCACTGTTACATTTTTGCTGCACTTGTGTATCATATTGTAATCAGTATCATGTCATCATATTTCACCTGTGTCTGCATTGCTGATCCGACCCCAAAACTGATCATGGAATGGGCAATTTCTACTATAGTTCAAGTTTATTCCTGGACAATGCTGTCTGGCCTCGATGGCAGTGCACCGACACCTGGCCCAGGCTGCTTGAGCTCTGATTCGTCATTCTGAGCACTTCCCTATGTTTTTTAACCTAGAATAATTTTTACTCAATGATAACTGATATATTTTCGACCTGAGGTTTGCCAGAGTTCGTTATCATAAATATAAGCTTGCTTCTTGGAATGGTGGGAATATTTTATCCATATCATCATATTTACACCAGTTATCAATAGTTGAAAAACCCGCTCCATGTTATAGACATAGGCGAGGAGAGATCATGAGAACAACCTGAAGCTCACGGTGGCCCATATGCTGCACCAGCAGTGTCCAAGGAACTAATGTGGGAAGCTGCCATTGTTAACAATATTTTGGAGTATCACCAAGTCCATCATTGTTACTTGTAGAGAATGGAATATTTCAAATACACCTGGTTCATTGTGGGTATCTCTCAGATTTATAACACTGGATTGGTCAATGCAAAATTTTGAAAAATAAATCCAGTAGTTTCGTTGGCTTGTGAAGGAGTTTGGAAGAACATCCTGTTTGTAAAACTCTCCATTGATAACTATCAGGAAATGTTACCAAGGTGTGTGCAATGTCGTCACTCATCAAAATAGTCCATCCCGAATTGAATACATCATACCTTACATATGCTTCAAGTTTGAGTATGTTCATTACTGGACAAGGTATTTATACACAGTCAATCCTCTTGCGACTTCAGATTAGACATTGTACATCCGTGAAAATGTATTATTGCATAATTACAGTTTTTGGAATATTTAGAAAAAATAATATTCTCAAGTCATATTTATTCAGAAATTTGACATACAGGGCTTGAACAAACTCCCATAAAATTGTAGCCATCTGTATAGATAAGGTAGCATTGGATTTTTGTGGATTCCCATAGAGTTAGATTGCGAGAATCTATTTGGATTCCCATGAATTGTGACGAAAAACAAGGCCTGACATATATGGTGCCATCAATGTAATATCTCAAGTACCAGTATGACAAATGTAGATTTCCTATGAATGAGCATACCAGCATGTCATGTGATCAAATGATAGTCTTATAGATTGGTTAGGTTGGTACTGTATTTGATGAAATGCTTTCTGCAAGACTTGTCCACAGTTATTTCAAAAGACAAAACAAATAATGTGTAGTTATCAGTTTTTGTCATCGTCTATTTTTTGTTGTTGTCTTGTGGTAAAATTTCTTGCCCTAATTTGCCAAAGAACTTGATAGTTTGAGCTGATGGAATCTTCTCATTCGCCCTATGATATGGCGGCTGAGGATCTTAGAGAACCTTGTAAAAACACTAAGCCCGATAAATGTCAGTCATCTTGGGAACAATTTGAAATTCCAAAGGATTTCTGTTTTACTCCGAGTAAACAAGGGTGATCCAAGGGAGCATGGTACTATCAGCTGGTACAAATACAGGCTAGTGATCTCGGAAATACTAACTCACTAATGGCATTTGGATGGTAAGAATGCGGGCAAGACATCTCCTTTTAAACCAATGTTCCTCATCTAAGATTGTGTGGATTGCTTCCTGGGGGACACAAACCGGGGCTGGCAGTTTGTTTTGAATGTAGCCAAATATTCCGAACCTCAATCCAGCCTGTTAGGATCGAGTGTTAACAAGTCTTCCTGGTCTTAGATCAACAATAATGGACATCATCTTTGTTAACAATCCCCAGAGACCACCTTCCCCAAGATGTAGGCAGACAAGAATGAGAACGTATTATTACCTCAATAGCTGACTTTCACTCTTCTGCATTCTTGGTATACCAGTCTTTAGATCGCAATGTTTTACTGCAGCTGCTGTTCCAGATTTTTGATTCATTTGGGGTTAATTTCAGTTCCTTGTATTAAAATAAAAGATTGGATATTGTTCCAAAACTTTAAATAACAAAAATCCGTTGTAGCTCTCAAATATGCTTCAAATTATAATACAATATTCTGACATTTGATTTTCTGGGTAAAAAATTCTTTCCTGGTAACATTCCAATTATGACAATATTAAATTCAGGTTCAACCCTCAATCTGACTGTGTTATCAGTGTTTGTCATACTAAAGGTGGGAAACAATGGAGGTGGTGTAGAAACTGGGTCTACGTACTAGTTCTGGATACTGATTGGTCAGTTGAATCAGAAAGGGGTGAAATAGCTGAACCAAGAGTGAATATCACAGCTGCTGATTGGCTACTTGGCATTGACCAAACTCCACATTATAGTTAATATTATTGTTTGTTCTTATATTTTTAAGCTTTGAAAACAATGGAATTAAGATATTTACAGCCAACTTACTTTCTATTAACTCACAATGTTAATCAAACGGACTTCCAAGTAAAATTTCTTTTCTCTGCTGTTTGGTTCATAGTTTATGATTCTGAAGTTAACAAAATATTGTGTTAATCTTGCCAGTCAAATTGGCGGCTATGTAAATTTTTGATCATAAAACAGGCACTTTTATTATGTTGGGATGTGATAATTGTAGGGAAACATGTACTGTCATAAGGCCATAAAATCTTGGGGCCTGACAATGAAGTTTAAGTACAGGAAAATGAGAGAGCTAGGTTAGAGGTATATGGGTGGTCGGTGGTCTGCTAGTCTCTAATTTAGTTCAGGTGTGTAATAAACAGAGCTCTCATCTTCACCTGCATAATCACAGCCTTACCAGCACTGTTAACCAGTGTCTAAATATAGTCATATAGTTGATCTCATTCTGCATTGTCACGTTTAGTAGATTTCATAATTTACTAACACAAATAATTATATTGATTAAAGTTCAAGTGCAAAAACTAAAAGAAACAGATCAAATAAAAACAATTTGAAAACTCTTGAACTTCATTACATATCCCATGTCTGTACAATACCACTT
Source organism: Hanleya hanleyi (assembly GCA_036873755.1). Classification (NCBI taxonomy): domain Eukaryota; kingdom Metazoa; phylum Mollusca; class Polyplacophora; order Lepidopleurida; family Hanleyidae; genus Hanleya; species Hanleya hanleyi. The sequence continues at coordinate 23,270 of JAVTVY010015938.1, forward strand.
TTATACTGTGTTTATATTTGAAGTTTAGCTGCAAAGTTTTGTCATGGAGAATTGAGTAACTATACAGTATCCAATTTATCATGTCTGCAGGTAATTTCAAGTGTGAACACATACAATCACCTTGATTTTCACCTGTATGTTTGAAGATTATAAAGATGTCAGTGTGGAGCTTGTGTGGTCCAGTATATCACAGAGTAGTTTGTAGTGTGATATCATTCCCTTCCCCTGTCATTACTCCTGTCTTTTGTTGGAGAAGTCTTTCACAGCTTTTACTTAATTATTATCGGGATATTTTATCAGGTTTAGGTAACTGAAAGGTAACAGCTGGTATTTATCGAGTTTGGGTAACTGTCAGGTGAAAATAGATGTATTTCAACATTTCTTTTGTCGAGTAAGAGACAACATAAATGATATGAGCCATGCCTTCACTTCCATTGTTATTTCTCTCTACCCTTTTTTGACCCTTCCGAGGTGAGTGTCACAGTGAGGTGAAAACTAAATTTGTAGCAAATTATGATAAACTATTAGGAATCTTAGCGGAACGAGAAGGAGATGGCTGCAAAGTGGTGGTCATTTCATCATGAGTACAGTGTCTATGTGACCCTGAGAAGAGGGATCATGTGTAGGGTGGGTTGAGTACAGTGTCTATGTGACCCTGATAAGAGGGACTGGCGGTGTGGGTGGGCTGGCGCGTGGCTCTATGTGACCCGAGCAAGAGACTGCGTGGGGTGGGTTGAGTATTAGTGTCTATGACCCCAGGACTTAGGGTGGGTTGCTGAAAATGGGTTGCATGGCATGTTCATATGACTAGTGCCCATCACGGTGCGATGAATATGGCAAGCCAAAGTGCTTTTTATTCGAGAAATTCCGATATCGGGAATTGAATTCCCGATATCGGAATTAAAATTTTCGATATCGGAAATTCATGACCTTCAATTTCCGATATCGAAAATTGAATTCTCGATATCGGAAATTCAATTTCCGATAACGGAAATTGCAATTCCCGATATCGGAAATTAGAATTTTCGATATCGAAACGCCTGAATTTCTGGGAGATATCGAATTGTACTGATAATGAAACGAGACAATTCCCGATATCGGAAATTCAATTCCCGATATCGGAAATTCAATTCCCGATATCGGAAATTCAATTTCCGATATCGGAAATGCAATTCCCGATATCGGAAATTGTCATTGAATTTCCGATATCGGGAATTGCAACTCTAGGGTGCACTCCACACTTGCCACGGTTTCGTACAAAGTGGTCCCTCCCTAACTTTATAATAAGGAAGATCGCCCGATTTTGACAGCAAGGTAATTCTTCTTACCTATCTACTAACTGATATCTATAGTATCACCCTGCTGGACGTAACCATTTCTCCAAACGAGGATATAACAATTGCTTGTTGATCGCACCCACTCGCCACTACAGAGTTAATCGTGTCCGGAATTGAATATCTGGAGGACCAAAATCCGCACTTTTTCTGGAAGCGAAAATCATGATTCCTCTATGGCGATAAAATTTTACAAAAAACGAGTAGGTCGACCCCCTATTTTTTTCGCCATATTAAATTGTCCTTTGGACGGGAAACACTTTAACATACATAAAAAGAAAATCATTTCATGTTTTTCAGAAAAGTTGAAGAAGGGCTAAGGAGGATTGCACGTCTTTCCTTTTCAATTTCAATAGCTCACAAGTCCCCTGAAATAATGGCACGAGTGTGCCCATTTAGAAAATATATACGTTTACAAGGTTTTTGTTAAAGATTTTACATCTATTTATGGTCGAAGATCCGAACCCATGCCTGTTTTTAGCCGCACATCATTTAGGTTTCAGATTCAGATTCAGATTCAGATTTAGGTGTGGAATGCACCCCTAGGTTTTGTAAAGCTTTCAGGCTTTCATTTCCGATATCGGAAATTCGGTGACAATTTCCGATATGGGAAATTCTATTTCCGATAACGGAAATTGAATTCCCGATATCGGAAATTGAATTCCCGATATCGGAAATTGAATTCCCGATATCGGAAATTGAATTCCCGATATGGGAAATTCTATTTCCGATATCGAAAATTGTCACTGAATTTCCGATATCGGAAATTCTAATTCCCGATATCGGAAATTCTATTTCCGATATCGGGAATTGCAATTCCCGATATCGGAAATTCGGAATAAAAAGCACTTTGGCTTGCCATAGATGAAGTGCCCAAGTACATACATCCATCCATTCATCCATCCATCTACCCAGAAATGGACGTACGGAGAATAATTTGAAACTGCTCAATTTTTCAAGTAACGTATGTGCAGTCTAGTATGGCCGAGAGTGGACCTCCCTCTGGCTTGATCCTCCCTTGGGCCTGGCAATAAGGCAATATGTGTGTGACTGTTTTAGGCAAATCCGTCATGTAAGACACATACAATAGGTGACTACATGTGGGGAACCATTCAACCAAGGAGTGAAAAGGGCCAAGTATATGTATATTGCACGCAAAGTGTTGTCGATTGAAGTTGTCTTACATGACAGGTCTGCCCTGTTTTAACTACATTACTGACCATGTATTTTCTTCTTCTTTCATTTGTATTATACTTTTTTTTATATTGGAGAAAGGGCACTTTTGTCAAAGGGAGAGGGGATTGGGGGGGGGGGGGATGTCGCCTCTAGCTATGGGTCTCAGACCTGTCTTGATTTTAGTACAAGAAGATCATGATCAGGGATCAAATATCAGAGATCAGACCTCAAGCTGTAATTGAAGCCCAGATCAGAGAGAATATGAGAGTTGACCAAATCATATCTCCTATAATTGGCCACCATGATGCCTGTTGGTATTCTGTCCAGTGGCAGTAATGGTCAAGCAGGTCAGTCATGGGGCAGTGAACGACCTAATTGATCGCCTGTCTCTATTCACAGAACACCTGTCTTTTCACTTTTTCATTCTAAGAGTGAAAATTTAAGTGGCAGTTTGACATGAGGGACTTTGCTCATTAAGCTGACATGCTCCCTGATTTTAATCGCAGGCAGAATGTCACAGAAATATAAGGGTTCTTCACCAGACAGGTTTTCACACTAGCCTGTGGAGCTCAGAGCTATAGTGCCTGATTTCCTGTTTGGTTCATGGTTCCATGCTGAGTTGTGTTCTCAGCAATGGTCTTGGGTGGACACAGTTAAAACTACATGTACAAATATGAATGGACCTTTCCCAATTTAATACTTAGACAAAAGTCTGCCCCAGCTTACTAACAGATGAATTGATTCAGCATAAAATTATGGCTCATACTTTTCTTCTCTTGCCAATGTCTACATTATGGGGACTATTTTTAATCCTTGATAACTAGATGATTTTCAATGTGAAGTTGCCAAAATTTAATATACTGTTCCTTGCTGGTACATGTACATGTAATAGTAGGATAAGATAGATATTTGTCATATTTACGCCAGCTATTCATAGTTAAGAATATATTCTCCAGGTCCATGCTGTAGACATAAACAGGAGAGAAAAAGTGTGAACTGCTAATTTATGCCAGGAGTCACATGTCAATTACTGTTTGGGTATAATTGTGAAGATTCTTGTTAGGCTTCCTCAAAAAGAATTACACCTGTTCTAGTATGTGATGGAAATTTTAACTTCAGTATTACATTGTAACATGCATTAGCTCTGCATGTAGAATTTGAGTGCCTTAGCTCCTCAGACAGCATGAAGTAGGAGGCATTTAAACTGGCGCACCCAGGTGTAAAAAGGAGAAAACTCCACCCATGGGGTCCCATGTGTGAAAAGTAAAAGGACTCTAACGTTGTCATATAACTGAAATATTGTTAAAAGTGACATTACACCATTACTCACTCACTCACTTTGCAGGTAAAACAATTTGTAGATGAAAGGGAGAGAATTCAAGGATGAATCTAATACATATCCTCGTTGCTACATGGCAATACTTTTATAGACTTTAGATTTATACCAGCATTGAGCCAATTCTATGATATGATTCTGCAGTATGTATCATGATGCAGGTACCGATTGTTATTCTGAACTAAGTAGCAACAAGCCCTGTGGGGCTTCAAGGGATTGACCTGAGGTGTCATCGTGCACACTCCAGGTCATGGTAAGAATAGGTCTCAGCTCCTCCGAGAGCTTGTCATAAGAGACGACTAACTGGGGCACCCGTGGGGATCCTGGGTGTGAAAAGGAATAGGACCCCATGGTGTGAAAAGGAATAGGACCCCTTCCATGGGGTCCCAGGTGTTAAAAGGAATAGGACCCTACCCTTGTGGTGTCCGGGTGTGAAAAAGAATATGATATGACTGAAACAGTGTTGAAAGCGATGTTCAATCACCCACTCGCTGTATAGCAACAAACTTCTGCCCATTGCAAATCTGTGCACACTCAAGACAATATTAAACAACAGGATGCAGTTATTACCATATCTTAGAGACTCACAAAATGAAGAAAATGTGAACTATTTACAATGTCTACTAAATTTGCGGAAGAATTAATTGAGTGCCGGATCTGTTAGTTTAGAGTTGGCACCCAGAGTACATGTGTTTCCTGACTTGGACCACCTACATTGAATAACTGATGTTTATTATGTAATACTTTGTATGGAAAGCTGTCAGACAGTAGAGAGTATATTTGATATAATAATGTCTCATTTCAAATAAATATTCCAACAGAATGATCTAAGCTGTTCCTTTTTTTTTCTTTTTTTTATCCGAAATTTGTCAGCCTCAAGCTCCATGAAATAAATCAAACTGAACTTATATGTACGTGTATTGTGGCCAGAAAATGGCAGGATATTAGTCCACACATTGAGAGGCAGAGAATGTTTAGAAACTTCTCCAAACATCTGCTTCATTTCAATGATGGTGAGAGTTTTCCTGTTTGTAATCAGTAAGAAACAAACTAGAGATTATACATGTAGCCTTGCTGGAGTTGTCACCTTGTGTAATCTATTGTAATAATCTGACATTGACTTAATGAAATCAGTCACTACCATTGCAACAACCAATTTTTTGTTTGCTTTATTTTTCTGACTATCAATGGTAGCTTTATCGTATATTTAATGTACAGGCTGGTTTTTATCATGCATTTAAATAAACATGATAGCTTTATCGGGTGTTTATGAGGATTTCTCAATTATATGAGATTCATGATGATTTGGAGAAGGAAAGTATAAATACACATATATATATACATGTATGTTAGACAGATGATAGAAGCTGCCCTAGAGCCCTCTGCCTTTTCCACAGCATCATGCTAAATGTACTTTCATCATAATACAGACCTGCCACCGAGAGAATTTATATTGTACTAGAGGTGAAATTGCCTGCTACGCATGCATTGTACATGTGTATCTGTACTGCATATTATATCCATAGCAATGAACATTGGAGACTCTGTTCAGCCATCCACTCTACTGAAGTATAGAACCACTCCACCTCTCTAAAATGGAAGTAAAAAAGGTCATTTTTGTCCAATAAATTCAAGAATATATCGAGTGAAGAGATCTGCCTTAGGCGACCATGGATAAACATATATCCACATCGGATGGTATTGAAAAATTTGTGCCATATGAATTACATATAGCCTCGGCAATCCTGTACATATTCTCCATTAAGTTTATGTTATCTACCATAGATACAACATTGGCAAACCATGGGTTGAAGACCTACGCCATTACATATCTATTATGGGCCAGAGAGAGAAAATTCCCCACGAGTCTATGAGGGAAAGAGTTAACTTTATATTTTGTGCTTTACACTCTGCAACCATTCACCAAGATATCTGGAAGATGTGTATCCCACATATCAGTCCAGCACATATGGTCCTCTCACATCTCTTTTGTCCAATTCCTGCTAACAAGGCCATCCGGCGAACTTTGTCCTCTGACCAATATTTTTTTTTATTTTTTTTTGCATATAGGGGGTATCACTTCACTGTCTGGGGCTGGGCAGGGAAATCCATATCTGTGTTACATTCTGTCAGATAGTGGCAGTTGGTGAGTTCGACTGTACCTCTAAATTCAGTAAAATGAGAGACATCACAGATCACCTGACTTCCTTAAGAGAGACATCACAGATCACCCGACTTTCTAGAGAACGATTTTAGAGGCACTTGTGTCAACAAAGCTCGAACAAAATACAATTATTGAAATTTGTTATCAAAATTATATTTCTTTTTCTTGAACAATTTTTATCAGAACCGAACCGAGTGTGCCCATTAATTACATCACGTTTCTTTGGAGATGTCAACAGTTGACTACTGTGGTTGCCATTTTTAACTTGACTCTGCTCAGCAAGTGGGTTATTGAGATCTTACCCAAGTTTTAACTCAATAATGATGTCACGGACCAGCCATACAACATTTTTACTTACCCGTATCGGTTAGAATAACTCGTGTGACTCAGTCAACACACCGAGTGGCTAATACACCAGTGAACTTATACCAATTACTCCAGTATTAAAGTGTCCAGTTGCTGATGGGTACATGGGTTCAATACTGGACCCATCAAGTCTGTGGATAATCAAGTCTGTGGGTTTTATACTTACGTAGGAATCTAGCTATATGTACCATTTGTGGACTTGTAATTTTAGTCCAGTGCCATTTTAGGATATGACTCTTTATGTAGCTGTGTTTTATGTAAAGATGGTTGTTTGTTGGTCTGTCCTTGCTTTCAGCTTGTTTGGCAGTTGTGAGGCTTGTAATGGCTGATAATCTGACTTTTATCGGACTGCTGGTCATGAACAAGTCTGCCGGTAAATGAAGCATATACAGGGTGTATCAAAAAAAATGTCCACCTGTGGGTTTTTATTTTTGTATCTGAATCGGTGCATACTATATGTAAACAATCGGTTGCAACACAAGAAGGTGATATTTGTGTTGCATAATGTGCAAAGTTTGCACAACTGCGAATAAAATTGCCTGAAATAATTAAGTTTAAAAATGAGTGGTGAGACTTCAAAAATGCACTGGCTGGCTTCTGCCATACACACTGCGTGGGTGTGATTAGCGCTGCGAGGGGCTCACGTTGAAGGACATTAATGCACGACGGCTGAAATGTGGATGTCGGAATTGACGCCTAGATTAATTTATTTTGATATCGGATGATCGTCTTTAATTTGTTAATGGCAGCATTTCATTATTTCATTATCTTTTTTCTTTATTTATTTGTTTCTTCATTTAATGAATTTTTTTGTTTCTTCACTGATTTTTCACGTTATGCACAGAGTGCAGTTTTTTACAAGTCTTATTATGCACAATTGAACGACGTTCAATTACAAACAAAAACATGCTATGAATTGATATGGAACATGTCAAGATCAAGTTCTTTTACATGTACATAATCATAAAAACAATAATATACAAAACTGGATTGATGAAGAATAAATCTAACTGGAGAACGTGCTGTGTGGTTCACAGTGTAAATGGCAGAAGCCAGCCAGTGCAATTTTGAAGTGATACCACCCTTTTTAAAACTTCATTATTTCACTCAATTTCATTTGAAATTGTGCAAACTTTGTGCATCATGCAACATAAAGACCACTTTCTTGTGTTGCAGTCCGTTGTTTACATATAGTACTCATAAATTCAGATACAAAAATAAAAACCCACAGGTGGACATTTTTTTTGATACACCCTGTACATGATGGTTAGCTGTGACCACCTGTCAGGTAGTCTAGACCTGTTCATCACCAGCTAGATTATCCTTTACCAATTCTCCATGTACACACTCCACTAACCCAGTCATTCTTGACTCTGGGCTTTACCAAGCTTGACCAGACAAGGTCAAGCGCTGTGGTATATTTGAATCAGAGTGAGACTCTCTGTACCCCAGCTATTAGATTATTAGAATTGAGGATCCCCTGAATGAATACGGTCACACAAGCCAGCTTAGAGCTCAGCAGGTTATTCATGAATGTAGGTGTAATAGATGACACAGCTATAAACTTGTCACAATAAAGATGTCACACATTGAATTCAGCTTTGATTACCTATATACCAGATATCTTTCACAATTGAAGGAGAGCTAGCTCACCTGAACATGTTTTCCGCTCTACATCTCCTCCTTGATAATTTCCTTGTTCCTACGAAGTAGGCTCTCATTTGCAAATTGTCCGGTAATGAGTGAGTGAGTGAGTCCATCCGAATCCTTTCGTCGGCAAAATAAGGAGAACCGTTGACACTAGAACCGTGTTTATTGGGCATGAACTTGCATTAGGGGACTGTTACCAGCAAGTTCTAAGCTGACCTACTTTTGATGAAATTTGACCTACTTAAGTGACCTGTAACATTACGCTTGAACCCCCAAGTCATCTTCCTCACCCTACTTCGTAGGTCCTGTGACGTTAGTCACGCTATTCATGTGAAATTTACAAGAATAATCCATTTATGTCAGAGATAGAGCATTTTTATTTCACTCTAACCAACTTGAGGGCACCGCCATTGGATAGGTCAGAGTTGAGGTAAAATTACGAGTTAAGGTGCTCGAGAATGATGTCCGAGTTGAGTAGAAGTAACAGTAGCATTGTGGCGAAGAACTTGTGATGCTAGTAACGATATCACCTCTGCTATGTCACATGGAACAAGAACAACATCACAGCCCATAGAGCCTCACTTTACTGTACAAATATGGTGGCATCCTACAGCCACTATTCACAAAGTATGAAACATCCAAAATTATCACATTGACTGGATTATTTTCGTGGAACATCTTATTTCATGGAGCACAAATTCCTGAACTCAAATAACATTGAGGAGACGTCTCCTTCATTTATTAACACATCTGTATGTACATGTACCTAAACTGAGGGCTTTAGAATTAATCATCTTTTCTCCATCTTTTGTTGATTTAATGTACAGCAATAAATTAATATCCTATCAAAGCTCCCCAATTGTATATCTCACTATAAGATCATTAAGATATATCTTGCTTAGTTTAATGTGAGCATCTACTAGTCATGAACCGTTTGGATATAAGGGAAGATTCTTCAGTGGCAGTGAACTGATGTGACTGCGTGGAGCCAGCATGTTCAGTGACAACGAGTAGAATTAGGGAGTGGTCTGTGATCTAAGACTCTGGGGAAGTATGTGTGGAGAAGGTGATCCTCTCTTCCTTCCCATCAACAAGTGGATTATTATACAGACATAGTAACCACGTGTCATAAAGCTATAAAATATTCATGCCATGGGATCAGTGAACACCAAATTCAATTGAAATAAGTAAGATCCTAAAGTGGCATATACAATTGGGTGTGGGGAGCATTGATAGGATATTCATTTATTAAGATTGAACGAGCATGTATTTAGTTGAGAAATTATTACACTGCATGTATTTTGGGTGTTACATACTTTTTTCTTGCTGTATCATAACTTTAAAGTTTTGCTTTGTTTCTCTTCAAGGTTTAAATGGACCAGTTCGTTACATTTCAGTATATTATATTTCACTGAGTCTATTCAGAATATCAGAAAAGCTTTGGGGGTATCACATCTAGTGAATCAGTCTCAAAATGTACACATAGGGAACATTTTCCAATGAAAACAATCAACCTGCTTCTATTGGCAGAATACCCATGATGCATTGGAGCTGGTGCACTGGTCCTCTGAGACTAAGATACTGCTAATTTCTTGACATCTTTATTTATCAATTAACCCAATTTAACCAGGGATTGAAATTTTCAAAATAATTTACCTGTCACATGAGACAGGTGACCAAAAAGTTTACTTGTCACGTTGTCAAGTACATGTAATTCAAGATTAATGACAAAGCTACATGTTGCAAGCTACCAATAAATTGATGACACCTTGTTTTCATGCACTAATTTGAGGCTGTTTTGAATAAATATTGTCAAAGATATATTTGTCACTGGAGAATTTCAACCCCTGTTAACTGACTGATCAAATGTCTTCTATCAGAGGATTTTTTCCCACAGTACTTTGAGCAATTTTAAATGGACCACAACAGACATTCCAAGGATGTGAATGAAACTGGAAATCAACTTCAGAAGGCTGTTGTATTGTGGAATTTGAATTTATGGTAATAAACTGAACAGCTAGGATGTTTCTTTTGGACTAGATTGAATGCTGAACTGTGTTCAACATTTGCCCTCATTTTGATCAGAATAATTGTGTATATAGCTAATTTGTGTCAAGGTGCAGTCGTGGTTCCACTTGAGGTTTTGGTCTTTAGGGAGATTAAGGTGTTATATTGCTTATCTGTTGGTGAACAAGCATTCAGAAGTTGTTTGTTGACCAGATCACCTGGACAGGTTAATCTGACAAGTGTAAATAGATGACTGGTACTAGTCAAGGATATAGTGTGACTTTCAACATCATGTTCTAAAGGATGATATCACTGATGGCCTGAAGAGCTGTGTTTACCTTGTTGAATTTTGGCATTTTGTGACGACCAAATTTCTATATTTAGGATAATTTGCAAAGAATACAGTATCATTTATGCAAGGTTTGAATTATGGAAGTGCCCTAGTTTGATATCAGCTTTCTCGGGATGACATCATGGTGTTTGCCTACTTAAAGAAAAAAAAAAGAGATTGTGTACGTCTGTGACACTGACAGTTTTTTCAAGTTTTTAGTAAGAGATTACCAAAGTACATGTACATGTACCAAGTACGTGCTGTGGTAAGTGTCTCCAGTGCAAGCCAAAACAAAGGCAGACTAAAGTAGGGTGGTGCCAGAATGGTGTTCTTTGTTCTATACACTGAATTATAAATTAACTCAATCACTTCCACATTTTTGAATAAATTCTGCATATGATATATTCTCTAATATTTCAATCACAGGAAGTGACAATTTCCACCTTAAAATCAGGGGGTGATCAAATTTATTAGAACCAAATTTTCCAAAATCATGCATTGTAAATCGATAATAATTTTTGTTTATTTTGATGATTTTAGAGACCTATCAATTTATTTGAACGACTGGTTGAATTCTGTCCAAAAAATTTGGGGTGATCAAATTTTAATAGTGTGATTGAATTATTAGAGTATTTAGTCTAGCCTATATTTGATCACCCCTCAATTTAGGAGAACCTATCTTCGTACAGTATCTCCGTTTGTACAATTTTATGAGGGTCTTTTTCCAATAAATTAGTCGGAAAATTTCTGATCGGCAAACCATTAATGTATGTGGAAATCTACAAACTTTAGGAGAATCTTAATAGTTTTTCTCACAACCTAGAGGACTTTATATCTGTACCATTCCATGAATATCCTATTTCATGTTCAGGGTGGGTTATTTCACTTCTTTATAACTAGACTGCATCGAGGGATATCTTCCAGTTTCAAAGCATGGGATTGGTCAATTCAAAATTTCAAAAGATTTTATGATATTTTAATTGGCTTGTAGAGAAAATTGAAAGAACACCCATTCAAGTTTGTTCAGGTTTCACTTCATAATTGGTCTATTGGAGAATTTACTGTTTACAAGTACCAGTTACTTAGACATCTCTATGCTGAGTATGTACTCCATAATAGATGCACTGTTGATGGTTAAGTAATGGTAGGGGGTGGGGTCACTGAAGACCAAACCAATGATCACCACTTTAGATTAGAACTCCTCACATTCACTAGACTATTACAGTGGCAGGGATTCCCCAGATAACATCATAACTGCTCAAGCTCTTAATTCGCTATAACTGTATAGCCGGGTACATTTATCCACACACACCTTTACTTAGATTTTACAAACAACAAACTCTTAATAGCTATGTGTGGTAGGCATATAGAGTTAGTAAGTGTGAATATGTGTACTTTAGGTCAGTTCTGGGTTAACAAGTGTGGAAAGATGTGAGAATAATAGAACAATAATAAATTCCCTAACATTGAATCAGAAGATTGACCTGAAAAGTTTATTTTATTACAATAGCCAAAAAATTTCATAATTTACTTGGTACATGTACAAAAGCATTCAGAAGTTTGAAGATGTCTCCTGTGAACTTCATTAACAAATATGGTTTCAGATGTTTGACCTTCCTTTGTGTTGAAAGGTGATCATGCACAATTGCCACTGGTATTTTAATTCCCCTTTCATTACATGAGAATTGCCCTATAGTCATGTTGTTAGTGTCCGCATATTGTTGAGTATTGTAATGAAACATGCTTAAACTTGAAAGAAATCATGAAATATTGGAGATTTCCTGAAAGAAGAACTTGTCACAGGTAATAATGATGTAACTTGATACAAAACAGAGCACGTTTACTGTTTGAGGTATACCCCTGCCTTTCTTGCCACACCCCGCATTATCAAAAGGCTTTCAAAACCTAGTTGGATCTAAGTCCCCATTCTAAATAGAGACGGGTGTAGTACATGTATTATGATTGCTACACCAGGTTTAATTTCTTAATTTTTTAGACGCTGGGGTCATTGCGGGGACCAGGTATGTTTACTTGGATGATTTTTTTCTTCTATATTATTGATTTCAAAGGCATATTCTGTGTTAACCTGTATATCGGCATGTCTGACCTGCCTATTAACCGAGCTGACATCAAAGCTTACCACACAATTAGGATTACAAAGGATAAATTAACTATGATATTAATGTCAAACACTGGCTTCAGATGTTGAAATTATCACTGTGAATTAGAGGCCTATTGGGTATGATACGGACATCAAATACAGATAGTCTAGTTAGCTGTGCTTGGTTGAGCAGCTCCCGGCATGGCTGAGATGTGGTATGAGGTATACCTGTAAGTTTATGGGCTAATAACATGAATTCACTTTGGCTAGACTTGAGGGGTCTCATCCTATATATTTACCTTATTACCTGAGGTAATCTTAGATCTGCTGAACATTTCTGTTTAATTCTGCTATTTTTTTTAATTCTGCTATTTTTTTTCATTAGAAATACACTGAAAAGTTACTTGAAAAGTTATTATACTTTTAGATATATTATCATGGTGACATCTAGGTCATTCATGACATTCAATCCAACAATACTTACCAATTCTTCAGAAAACTTGTCACCCTCAAGGTCCCAGGATCCAAGAACATTATTCCTGAGATGCGAATCAGGATACCATATCCATGCAAGCCAATCCATAAACAGCAATAATCTCAGGGTGTCATCAAAGAACACCAAAACTGTTAGGGTGTTTTCATGGTGCTATCCAGGGGCACCAAGATTCTCAGGATAACATCCAAGTACACTAATAAATCTCATGGTCCTATCCAATAACACCATTTCTCAGGATACCATCCAAGTACAATAATAATCTCATGGTCCTATCCAATAACACCATTTCTCAGGATAAGATCCAAGTACAATAATAATCTCATGGTCCTATCCAATAACACCATTTCTCAGGATACCATCCAAGTACAATAATAATCTCATGGTCCTATCCAATAACACCATTTCTCAGGATACCATCCAAGTACAATAATAATCTCATGGTCCTATCCAATAACACCCTTTCTCAGGATGCCATCCAAGTACAATAATAATCTCATGGCCAGTGGTCCTATCCAATAACACCATTTCTCAGGATGCCATCCAAGTACAATAATATCTCATGGTCCTATCCAATAACACCATTTCTCAGGATGCCATCCAAGAGCATCGATAGTCTCAAGAGTATCATTTCTCTACAGCATCAGTGATCTAACAGTTCTATACAAGAGCACCGATAACCTCAGGATGCCATCCAAGAATGTCAATAATCCCAGGGTGCCATCTAAGTGTGCCATTTCCTCAGGCTGCTTTCCAAAAATACCACCTCCAGCTTAGGGCAGCATGGTTTGTACCATACCATGTTTGGCACAGGAGGTAAATTAAAGTGCCAAACAAATTAGGCTCCCTGACGATCCATCGTGATCACCAATAGAGCCTAATTTTTTAAATTCCAAATTTTTTGTAGTTTTGGTTAGGTTTTTGTCAGGTTTAGGGTTTTGCTAGGATATGTTTATTTGGGTCATCGTCGCCGTGTGACCGATAAGGTTAGTTGTGATGTTAAACTCCAAACAACCAACCCAAAAATACCAATAATTCCAGAGTGCAATTCAAGAGCACTATTTCTCAGGGTGCTGTCCAAGAGCACAAAAAGGCCCAGGTGCCATCTCATAGTGCTACCAAGAGCACAATTTCTCTTGCAGTGTCATCCAAGAACTCATTTCCATGATCATACAAAGTGCTATATGAGAAAACCATTTCTTCATGACATTCAAGTTGCTATCAATGAACAATGTCCATGAGACTTAGAGTGCCATCCAAGAACACCTTTAATGAGATTTGAATTGCCATAATACAAGAATATCAGACTTGGAGTGCCAGCAGAGACCATTCATGAGACGGGGCCCTCGGTAGCCGAGTGGTCTAAGGCGGTTCGCTGGTGACCGCTAGCCTCACACCGCTGAACCTGAGACTAGCAGCATGATCTGATCGAGACTAACATTTCTTTATAATGGCAGTTGAGGTGCCATCCAACAAAGCATGATTTCCTTTGAGTCAAAATCCAGGTACATCCAGGCTCTGTCAATATGCCTGTTCAGATCTTATCTTTCTGGTCAGGACACATGCACCTGGCTGTGGATCTCCAGACAACAGAGAATTGTTGGCCCATCTCCACATTCTGACAGCCCAATAACCCGTGAAGGACTTTGACATTGTAGAGCAATAGTGAGCTGTCCAATGACTCTATCAAATAGAGATTATTGTTTCCCAGAATCGCACGATGGATAGAAAATTAGATTTTTCAACATTGTATTGAGAGTACTGATATTGAGAGCAAGAATCAAACTTAAGGCAAAGATTTGTTCAAAAAATGATGTGGAAATTCTTTGGGAGAATTGGCTGCTTCCTGAATGTCAGGTCGGACACCGTGACCTATTTTATTCCCATTTGTTTATGGAAAATGTGCGATTTTGATGTACTCAAGGAAATTCATAGTTCTCGGGAATTGTGTTTTGTGTGGACTTTGCCCTCGGCTATGTTACCATGGATGCTAGAGCATACCAAATTGAGGGAGATAAATGACAGTGTATTTAAGGATGTAAAGATGCTAGAACCTGTTAATGTCTCATCATTACATATCACTGCTGCTATATAATGTCTCAAGGTTGACATACTTTGTACAATGTCCAGCAATGCCACCTTTCACACCGGATGCATAAATCAAATCCTGAGAGAGGAACTTGTTTTTAGCTCTGTCGTAGATGATGACAGGCCAGGTTACAAAGAACTGGTAAATACTGTTATAAACGGTAGTACATTTAGATTGTAACAAGACAGTGACAAAATATACTTCTTCACTTTAAGTATGGATGGGCAATTCCCTGTAACTTAATTTACTATTTTGACCCAGGTTATTGGGCAGTGCATGCCCCCATTTAATCAGCACATAAATATTTCCCTTCCACTGAATGGTTGGGGGGAAATTAAAAAAAACCCATTTCTTTCAACTGCTTGCATATACTGATGCAGGCTTCGAGTGAAAACCCCTCTCCCACAACCTCTGGGTTCAGTGGGGACTAATAGTAAATGCAGTTGTTAAAAGCTATAATGCCCCACCTCTTGGGCGAAATATTGACTTGAATCCTCTGAACCTCAACCAAAATACAATTAATGCCTCATCCTTGGAAACCGTATAAGAAATATTAACTGAATCGAAAATGCATAAACCCCACCCAAACTCCCACATAAGCCAAATATTGATGTGAATCCTCACAGTAGCTAAAACCTCAACCAAGTTACATTTCCTCCACTGAGAGTTATCAAACTTGCCTTGGTACGTGACTGAATACAGTGTGAAAGCCCCACCCCCTGGGGCATAAACTTCGTGTGAATCCACAGGTAATTGCCCACTAAGCCTGACCCTTGCCCAAGGATCTGACATATAAAAATAGGGGTTGTCCATTTACAATGTATGCAATGGGGTGGGGGGAGGGGGGTAAAAGAATTGAGAGGAATTTTGTGTATGTTGGGGGGAGGGGGTGTTGGGACGTGAGCGTAACGTAGTATGCATATTCGAAGAAAACATTGCACTAAAATCCATGAAAACTGACATTCCAGTTGACCTGATCCCTCTCTCGCTCAAAATGGCAGTTTCCTTCATTGATACCACATGTCAACTCATTCACAACTTATCGGAGCTCTTCGGTTCGCTCCGTCAATTTTTGGTGGACAGTCCTGATAGGACCTCGATCTGACGCACCAAGTGTAGAAGTATTCCAGATGATTGCTTCAGTCTTTGTATTTTTGATGTCAAAGTTTCACTCAGCACTCCTGGTTATTCTTGAACAATTAAACCTCTTTATTCGCCAAACGTCTGAAATAATTATAATATAGATATAATACTTTATATCGGTGCTGCGGGCAAGTTATCATGAATTATAAAAACATCGCCAGGCCTGCATGCATTATGGGAACAAAGTCTGGTTCTGATCTAGATATTTTTTTAAAAAGGGCGGGGGGGGGGGAGGTAATTATGATGTACATACACAGGAAGGGGGGTTCAGTGATAGCTTACATTTGCAGATGAGATGGAGAGCGCCCAGGTCCCGAAAATATATTGTATATGTGCTAAATGGATGACCCCATATGATCTTATTGCCCCCCCCCCCCCCAACAACTTGATTGGTGATAAGAATGGCACGAAAAGCAATAAGATGTTTGAGCTTGTGCATCTACAATAAATCAATAAATACATACAGGGACCATTTTCAACACCAAGCTTTTGTCAGGTCCTTGAGTCTCCAGTTGAAAAGATACCATTCAGTTTTTACCGAGAGGGTATTGTCGTCGTCATGTACGTCCGTCCGTCTGTCTGTCTGTCTGTCCGTCTGTCCATCACATCTTTCTCGTTATCAAGATATCTTTAGAACGACTTACCCTAGGCACACCAAACTTACAGTGCACATCCATATGCTCGTGACCCAGAACCCTATTGAATCTGGACCCGATTGGTTGGAAACTTTGGCGGCCATCTTTAATTTATGGGAAACCATCACAGCTTTCTCGTTACCAAGATATCTTTAGAACGACTTGCCCTAGGCACACCAAACTTGCACTGCACATCCTTATGCTCATGACCCAGAACCCTTTTGAATCTGGACCCGATTGGTTGGAAACTTTGGCGGCCATATTTAGTTTATGCGAAACCATTAATCTTGTGTATCTCAGGTACCATTTCACTGTTGAGTGTGAAACTTGGTATAGATCATTGATGCATCAAGAAACTTCAAAGGAATGACCAAACCAGTTTCCCTGATTCAGTGGAAACCAAGGCGGCCATCTTTAATTTATGCAAAATCTTTAATGATATATATCTCTGATACCATTCAAGTGTTCTATTCGAAACTTGGTATACAGCATCGATGTATCAAGAGACCTGCAATGTATAACCACATCAGTTCCTCTGAGTAGCAGGAAGGATGGGCGGCCATCTTTAATTTATGCGAAATCATTAATGATCGCTATCTCTGATACCGTTCAAGTGCTCGATGTAAAATTTGATATACATCATCAGTGCATCAATAGACTTACGATAAATGACAGTGCTGGTGTTTCTGATTGGGCAGAAACCTTGGTGGCCATCTTTAATTTATGCAAAATCTTTAATGATGTATATCTTTGATACCATTTCAGTGTTCTATACGAAGCTTGGTATACAACATCGATGTATCAAGGGACTTGCAATGAATAATGACATCAGTTCCTCTGAGTGGCGGAAAGGATGGGCGGCCATTTTTAATTTATGCGAAATCATTAATGATCTCTATCTCTGATACCGTTAAAGTGCTCGATGTAAAATTTGGTATACATCATCGATGCCTCAATAGACTTACGATAAATCTTGGTGGCCATCTTTAATTTATGCAAAATCTTTAATTATGTATATCTTTGATATCATTTCAGTGTTCTATATGAAACTTGGTATACAGCATCGATGTATCAAGAGACTTGCAATGAATAACCACATCAGTTCCTCTGAGTGGCGGGAAGGATGGGCGGCCATCTTTAATTTATACAAAATCATTAATGATCTCTATCTCTGATAACGTTCAAATGCTTGATGTAAAATTTGGTATACATCATCGATGCATCAAGAGACTTATATAATGAATACCAGTTTCTCTGATTGGACGGAAACCTTGGAGGCCATTTCTAATTGCAAAATTTTTCAGAATCTGTATATTTGTCACTTGACTGCTTGGTGTTCCTGAAATCTTGGTTCATATTGAATACATTATGAATGGCTGGCGCCCAGAGCCGAGGGGTTTTCAGATGCGCAGCTTCGTATTACTTCTATTCAACTTTCAGCAACATCTCCATCTTTCTACATTTCTTATGCATGTATATTTATTGTATATTTATATATATATTGTACCTTCATTCATAGTTTCTGTGTACATGTGTAGTTACTGATCTCTAAACTAGCCATAAAACTGGTGCCTATGTGGAATCCCCAAATCAAATTTGTTACCTCATTGACCTTTCATTCCCAATATTAGTCATCCAGGCTCTTCTGACAAAAACTTATCAATGACATTGTCTATCTGAAGTGTAACTCTCCAATGGAAGATAGCTTCTGTTTGGAGTGCCCTTTCATAACCCTTATCACTGAGGAAGTCTGGCCCAGTTCTTTTCTGCTGGCCAATAGATTGGACCTTTTCTTTCTTCCATGTTGTGGAAAGGTATTAGGGTAGAGGGAGTCTCAGCCTTTGATACCAGAAAACAAGATGATAATCAGGGTTATCACCCCCAAAGTTCAGGGGTGTCAAGTGTTTCTTTGTGAGAACAGCCATCTCTCTGACATAAAGTGTGCCAAGATTATGGATGAGACTGCCTTATAGACACTCTTAGTTTACCTTATATCACCTCACTTAACAATGTCCAGTCTGTTAACTCAGGCTATACTCACTACATTGTCATACAAGATAAGTACCTGAACTGTCTAGTCATACAGTCTCACCTGGTCTACCAGTTTGAATTATCTATAATATACAACATTTACACCTAAATAATCATCTCGCACCTGGCCAAGTTGAGTGATAAAGGAGCAATACAGCAGGCTACTGTAAGAAACTGTTCAACCCACTTCAGCTGTTTAATGAGATGTGAAAGATGGGGTGTGAAGTCCATAAAAGAAGCAAAAGACAGTCTATAACTTACTTTGTTTGCTTTTGGTACACATAGTTGCTGATTTCTATTTTCTATTCATCAGATATTACTTATGGACCTTCACCCATCCATCCTTCCATCCAAACAAACCAGTCATTCAAGCTAGATTCTATACTGGCAGCATTATTAAATCAGCCGATTTTCCCTTTCTCTGTGTGGCACTCTCCTCTGTGTTGTTCGTTCCCACATTCCACTTGTTTTATTACAAAGCCTCTCCCATAACACTGGTGGATATCTGAAGTCCAATCTCACGGAATATTATATCTGACTTCAGCGTTATATAAATCCCTTGCGAGTTTCAAACTACATTTGTTGGCCAATCAGGTGGCTAGATTGGTGGAATAATTTCAAAATCTCGCCTACAGTATTTACACACAATAGGGAGTGGATCAATACAGTAAACATATTGGGAACAGTATTCAAGTATGGCATCATTTCCAGATAGTGTTCGTGAACATCAAAGAATTTACTCCTGCCAAAACGTCTGGCTTTGTTAGGCGGTAGAAAATGTCAAAATATTGTGCTGTCTGAAGGTGTTTATATCTGCGAACTAAACATCCATCATTGTCAAAGTGAATAGGCGGAAATTGTCATGATTGGCTTATTATGGGATCTCATAGAATATCGGCGAACATTTTGCATGAATTTTTCATAGTGTTATGTCTAGATTGTATTCCCCTGATTTACTATTTTGGTTTACCTAGATTGTCTGAAGTCATGTCTCTCATTGCATTGGCAGATCCCTGAGTGAGCCCTACATGACACTGGCAGATATCTCGAGTGATCTCCTCCATTACACTTGCAGATATCTCGAGTGGTCCCCACCATTACACCGGCAAATGTCCTGATTGATCCCCACCATTACACTGTCAGATATCCTGACTGATCCCCACCATTACACTGTCAGATATCCTGACTGATCACCTCTGGCAGATATCCTGAGTGATCCCCTCCATTACACTGGCAGATATCCTGAGTGATCCCCCTCCATTACACTGGCACGTATCCTGAGTGATCCCCCTCCATTACACTGGCACATATCCTGAGTGATCCCCTCCATTACACTGGCAGATATCCTGATCGAGTGATCCCCCTCCATTACACTGGCACATATCTTGAGTGATCCCCTCCATTACACTGGCACATATCCTGAGTGATCCCCCTCCAGTACACTGGCACATATCCTGAGTGATCCCCTCCATTACACTGGCAGATATTCTGATCGAGTGATCCCCCTCCATTACACTGGCACATATCCTTAATGATCCCCCTCCATTACACTTGCACATATCCAGAGTGATCTCCCTCCATTACACTGGCAGATACCCTGAGTGATCCTCTCCATTACACTTGCAGATATCCTGAGTGATCCCCCTCCATTACACTGGCAGATACCCTGAGTGATCCCTTCCATTACACTGGCACATATCCTTAGTGATCCCCCTCCATTACACTGGCACATATCCAGAGTGATCCCCCTCCATTACACTGGCAGATACCGTGAGTGATCCTCTCCATTACACTTGCAGATATCCTGAGTGATCCCCCTCCATTACACTGGCACATATCCTGAGTGATCCCCTCCATTACACTGGCAGATATTCTGATCGAGTGATCCCCCTCCATACACTGGTACATATCCTTAGTGATTACACTGGCACATATCCAGAGGGACCCCCCTCCATTACACTGGCAGATACCCTGAGTGATCCTCTCCATTACACTTGCAGATATCCTAAGTGATCTCCCTTCCTTTACACTGGCAGATATCCTGAGTGATCCCCTCCATTACACTGGCAGATATCCTGAGTGATCCCCCTCCATTACACTGGCAGATATTCTGAGTGATCCTCTCCATTACACTGACAGATATCCTGAGTGGTCCCCTCCATTACACTGACAGATATCCTGAGTGGCCCCCTCCATTACACTGACAGATATTCTGAGTGATCCCCCCATTACACTGTCAGATATCCTTACACTGAGATATCCTGATCCCCTCCATTACACTGGCAGATATCCTGAGTGATCTCTTCCATTACACTGGCATATATCCTGAGTGATCCCTTCCATTACACTGGCAGATATCCTGAGTGGTCCCCTTCACTACACCAGGGATTCAGTCACATCAGTTCTACGTACCGAATTTCGGTTCGTAGATTGAGTTTTAAAACTCAATTTTTCAGTTCAAAACTGAATTTTTTTGAGTAAAAAATCCATATTTTTCACCAAAATATTTATACTCAATTTGTGTGTTGGAAACTGAATTTTGAAGCTTCGTAAATTCGCAATTTCCAGGCCTGTCCTTTTGAGGAGCTTCATCGCGCTCCTAATTTTCTTTCGAGGAGCGTCATTTTCGCACACCTCGGCCTGTCAGTGTGTGTTGTTGTACTATTTCCTGCCAACTTCTCTGTTTTTCATGGATGAAAAAGCATATGGAAGTAAAATGTTATTTTTCTACCTTTTTCACAAAAGAGTTCCAATCAACTTTGGGACAGTCTTGTACTCATTTAACAAGATTTTGACACACTGTCACTTCATTATGAGCATGTAGTAGGCCACTTATTTACAAAACCTGTATAAATAGGTTTGTGAACAGCTTATTTCTTTACAAACTTCAAGAAAAATATTGTTTTATCATTGCAAAGTATTTTACTTTGTCATTGATATAACTTGTGAATAATTGTTTTATTTAGCAAAGCAGGATGCCTGCTACTACATGTAAGTTGTAAATTTTATGTATTCTATTTAGTACAGAACTTTGTGGGAAAAAATCACCATGGTTTGTAAAAAATTTATATACTCAACTTTACTCACTCACTGGCAGATATCCTGAGTGATCCCCTCCATTACACTGGCAAATATCCTGAGTGATCCCCCTCCATTACACTGGCACATATCCTGAGTGATCCCTTCATTACACTGGCAGATATCCTGATTGATCCTATCCATGACACTGGCAGATATCCTGATTGATTCCTTCCATGACACTGGCAGCTATCCTGAGTGATCCCTTCCATTACACTGGCAGATATCCTGAGTGATCCCCTCCATTACACTGGCAGATATTCTGAGTGATCCTCTCCATTACACTGACAGATATCCTGAGTGATCCCCTCCATTACACTGACAGATATCCTGAGTGGTCCCCTCCATTACACTGACAGATATTCTGAGTGATCCCCTCCATTACACTGACAGATATCCTGAGTATTCCCCTCCATTACACTGGCAAATATCCTGAGTGGTCCCCTCCATTACACTGGCAAATATCCTGAGTGGTCCCCTCCATTACACTGACAGATATTCTGAATGATCCTTCCTATTACACTGGCAGATATCCTGAGTGGTCCCTTCCATTACACTGACAGACATCCTGACTGATCCCCTCCATTACACTGACAGATATCCTGAGTGGTCCCCTCCATTACACTGGCAAATATCCTGAGTGGTCCCCTCCATTACACTGACAGATATCCTGAGTGGTCCCCTCCATTACACTGGCAAATATCCTGAGTGGTCCCCTCCATTACACTGACAGATATCCTGAGTGGTCCCCTCCATTACACTGACAAATATCCTGAGTGGTCCCCTCCATTACACTGACAGATATCCTGACTGATCCCCTCCATTACACTGACAGATATCCTGTGTGGTCCCCTCCATTACACTGGCAAATATCCTGACTGATCCCCTCCATTACACTGGCAGATATCCTGAGTGGTCCCCTCCATTACACTGGCAAATGTCCTGAGTGGTCCCCTCCATTACACTGGCAGATATCCTGAGTGGTCCCCTCCATTACACTGACAGATATTCTGAATGATCCTTCCTATTACACTGGCAGATATCCTGAGTGGTCCCTTCCATTACACTGACAGACATCCTGACTGATCCCCTCCATTACACTGACAGATATCCTGAGTGGTCCCCTCCATTACACTGGCAAATATCCTGAGTGGTCCCCTCCATTACACTGACAGATATCCTGAGTGGTCCCCTCCATTACACTGGCAAATATCCTGAGTGGTCCCCTCTATTACACTGACAGATATCCTGAGTGGTCCCCTCCATTACACTGACAAATATCCTGAGTGGTCCCCTCCATTACACTGACAGATATCCTGACTGATCCCCTCCATTACACTGACAGATATCCTGCGTGGTCCCCTCGATTACACTGGCAAATATCCTGAGTGGTCCCCTCCATTACACTGGCAAATATCCTGAGTGGTCCCCTCCATTACACTGACAGATATTCTGAATGATCCTTCCTATTACACTGGCAGATATCCTGAGTGGTCCCTTCCATTACACTGACAGACATCCTGACTGATCCCCTCCATTATACTGACAGATATCCTGAGTGGTCTCCTCCATTACACTGGCAAATATCCTGAGTGGTCCCCTCCATTACACTGACAGATATCCTGAGTGGTCCCCCCCATTACACTGGCAAATATCCTGAGTGGTCCCCTCCATTACACTGACAGATATCCTGAGTGGTCCCCTCCATTACACTGACAAATATCCTGAGTGGTCCCCTCCATTACACTGACAGATATCCTGACTGATCCCCTCCATTACACTGACAGATATCCTGACTGATCCCCTCCATTACACTGGCAAATATCCTGACTGATCCCCTCCATTACACTGACAGATATCCTGAGTGGTCCCCTCCATTACACTGACAGATATCCTGACTGATCCCCTCCATTACACTGACAAATATCCTGAGTGGTCCCCTCCATTACACTTGCAGATATCCTAAGTGATCTCCCTTCCATTACACTGGCAGATATCCTGAGTGATCCCATCCATTACACTGGCAGATATCCTGAGTGATCCCCCTCCATTACACTGGCAGATATTCTGAGTGATCCTCTCCATTACACTGACAGATATCCTGAGTGGTCCCCTCCATTACACTGACAGATATCCTGAGTGGTCCCCTCCATTACACTGACAGATATTCTGAGTGATCCCCCCATTACACTGTCAGATATCCTGAGCGATCCCCTCCATTACACTGGCAGATATCCTCAGTGATCCCTTCCATTACACTGGCAGATATCCTGAGTGGTCCCCTCCATTACACTGACAAATATCCTGAGTGGTCCCCTCCATTACACTGACAGATATCCTGACTGATCCCCTCCATTACACTGACAGATATCCTGAGTGGTCCCCTCCATTACACTGGCAAATATCCTGACTGATCCCCTCCATTACACTGACAGATATCCTGAGTGGTCCCCTCCATTACACTGACAGATATTCTGAGTGATCCCCCCATTACACTGTCAGATATCCTGAGCGATCCCCTCCATTACACTGGCAGATATCCTGAGTGATCCCTTCCATTACACTGGCAGATATCCTGAGTGGTCCCCTCCACTACACCAGGGATTCAGTCACATCAGTTCTACGTACCGAATTTCGGTTCGTAGATTGAGTTTTAAAACTCAATTTTTCAGTTCAAAACTGAATTTTTTTGAGTAAAAAATCCATATTTTTCACCAAAATATTTATACTCAATTTGTGTGTTGGAAACTGAATTTTGAAGCTTCGTAAATTCGCAATTTCCAGGCCTGTCCTTTTGAGGAGCTCCATCGCGCTCCTAATTTTCTTTCGAGAAGAGTCATTTTCGCACACCTCGGCCTGTCAGTGTGTGTTGTTGTACT
Organism: Hanleya hanleyi; assembly: GCA_036873755.1. Taxonomy (NCBI): domain Eukaryota; kingdom Metazoa; phylum Mollusca; class Polyplacophora; order Lepidopleurida; family Hanleyidae; genus Hanleya; species Hanleya hanleyi. Next base: position 48,083 of record JAVTVY010015938.1, read on the forward strand.
ATTTCCTGCCAACTTCTCTGTTTTTCATGGATGAAAAAGCATATGGAAGTAAAATGTTATTTTTCTACCTTTTTCGCAAAAGAGTTCCAATCAACTTTGGGACAGTCTTGTACTCATTTAACAAGATTTTGACACACTGTCACTTCATTATGAGCATGTAGTAGGCCACTTATTTACAAAACCTGTATAAATAGGTTTGTGAACAGCTTATTTCTTTACAAACTTCAAGAAAAATATTGTTTTATCATTGCAAAGTATTTTACTTTGTCATTGATATAACTTGTGAATAATTGTTTTATTTAGCAAAGCAGGATGCCTGCTACTAAGTTGTAAATTTTATGTATTCTATTTAGTACAGAACTTTGTGGGAAAAAATCACCATGGTTTGTAAAAAAATTTATATACTCAACTTTACTCACTCACTGGCAGATATCCTGAGTGATCCCCTCCATTACACTGGCAAATATCCTGAGTGATCCCCCTCCATTACACTGGAACATATCCTGAGTGATCCCCTTCATTACACTGGCAGATATCCTGATTGATCCTATCCATGACACTGGCAGCTATCCTGAGTGATCCCTTCCATTACACTGGCAGCTATCCTGAGTGATCCCTTCCATTACACTGGCAGATATCCTGAGTGATCCCCTCCATTACACTGGCAGATATCCGGAGTGATCCCCTCCATTACACTGGCAGATATTCTGAGTGATCCTCTCCATTACACTGACAGATATCCTGAGTGATCCCCTCCATTACACTGACAGATATCCTGAGTGGTCCCCTCCATTACACTGACAGATATTCTGAGTGATCCCCTCCATTACACTGACAGATATCCTGAGTGGTCCCCTCCATTACACTGGCAAATATCCTGAGTGGTCCCCTCCATTACACTGACAGATATCCTGAGTGGTCCCCTCCATTACACTGGCAAATATCCTGAGTGGTCCCCTCCATTACACTGGCAAATATCCTGAGTGGTCCCCTCCATTACACGGACAGATAGTCTGAATGATCCTTCCTATTACACTGGCAGATATCCTGAGTGGTCCCTTCCATTACACTGACAGACATCCTGACTGATCCCCTCCATTACACTGACAGATATCCTGAGTGGTCCCCTCCATTACACTGGCAAATATCCTGAGTGGTCCCCTCCATTACACTGACAGATATCCTGAGTGGTCCCCTCCATTACACTGGCAAATATCCTGAGTGGTCCCCTCCATTACACTGACAGATATCCTGAGTGGTCCCCTCCATTACACTGACAAATATCCTGAGTGGTCCCCTCCATTACACTGACAGATATCCTGACTGATCCCCTCCATTACACTGACAGATATCCTGAGTGGTCCCCTCCATTACACTGGCAAACATCCTGAGTGGTCCCCTCCATTACACTGGCAAATATCCTGAGTGGTCCCCTCCATTACACTGACAGATATTCTGAATGATCCTTCCTATTACACTGGCAGATATCCTGAGTGGTCCCTTCCATTACACTGACAGACATCCTGACTGATCCCCTCCATTACACTGACAGATATCCTGAGTGGTCCCCTCCATTACACTGGCAAATATCCTGAGTGGTCACCTCCATTACACTGACAGATATCCTGAGTGGTCCCCTCCATTACACTGGCAAATATCCTGAGTGGTCCCCTCCATTACACTGACAGCTATCCTGAGTGGTCCCCTCCATTACACTGACAGATATCCTGACTGATCCCCTCCATTACACTGACAGATATCCTGAGTGGTCCCCTCCATTACACTGGCAAATATCCTGACTGATCCCCTCCATTACACTGACAGATATCCTGAGTGGTCCCCTCCATTACACTGACAGATATCCTGACTGATCCCCTCCATTACACTGACAAATATCCTGAGTGGTCCCCTCCATTACACTGGCAAATATCCTGACTGATCCCCTCCATTACACTGACAGATATCCTGAGTGGTTCCCTCCATTACACTGACAGATATCCTGACTGATCCCCTCCATTACACTGACAGATATCCTGAGTGGTCCCCTCCATTACACTGGCAAATATCCTGACTGATCCCCTCCATTACGCTGACAAATATTCTGAGTGGTCCCCTCCATTACACTGACAGATATCCTGACTGATCCCCTCCATTACACTGACAGATATCCTGAGTGGTCCCCTCCATTACACTGACAGATATCCTGACTGATCCCCTCCATTACACTGACAGATATCCTGAGTGGTCCCCTCCATTACACTGGCAGATATCCTGAGTGGTCCCCTCCATTACACTGGCAGATATTCTGAATGATCCTTCCTATTAGACTGGCAGATATCCTGAGTGATCCCTTCCATTACACTGACAGACATCCTGACTGATCCCCTCCATTACGCTGACAGACATCCTGACTGGTCCCCTCCATTACACTGTCAGATATCCTGAGTGACCCCCTGAATTATACTGATTGATCCCCTCCATTACACTGACAGATATCCTGAGTGATCCCCTCCATTACACTGACAGACATCCTGACTGATCCCCTCCATTACATTGACAGACATCCTGACTGATCCCCTCCATTACACTGTCAGATATCCTGATTGATCCCCTCCATTACACTGTCAGATATCCTGAGTGATCTCCTGAATTACACTGACAGATATACTGATTGATCCCCTCCATTACACTGTCAGATATCCTGTGTTATCCCCTCCATTACACTGGCAGATATCACAAGTGACCCCCTCCATTACACTGGCAGATATCACGAGTGATCCCCTCCATTACACTGTCAGATAGCCTGTGTTATCCCTTCCCTTACACTGGCATGGCAGATATCCTGATTGATCCCTTCCATTACATTGGCAGATATCCTGTCAGATATTACACTGTCAGATATCCTGAATGATTCCTCCGTTACACTGTCAGATATCCTGAGTGTTCCCCTCCATTACACTGGCAGATATCCTGAGTGATCCCCTCCATAATACACTTGCAGATACCCTGAGTGATCTCCTCCATTATGCTGGCAGATATCCTGATTGCACCCTTCCATTACACAGACAGATATTCTGAGTGATCCCTTCCATTACCCTGAGTGATTTTATTATGTGATGGTGGTTTCCGTCCGTCTGTCCGTTCTCCGTGTCCGGTCTATAACTGAGACGGTTTTCCATCTACAGTTCCTATTTTTGGTGAGTGGATACCCTGAGGGAAGACGATGTGTCGCGTACCAATATGGAGGTCAAGGTCAAAGGTCACTGTCCTAAAAAAACAGGAAATCACTGAACCATTCGTGTCCAGTCTATATCTGTGACTGTTTTCTATCCACAGTTGCAATTTTTTGTGAGTGGATACACTAGGTGGAGACGATGTGTCGCATACCGAAAGTTAGATCAAGATCATAGGTCAAAGGTCACTGTGGCCTAAGAACTGGGATTCATTGATCATTGACCGTTTCCTATATACAGTTCCAATTTTTGGTGAATGGATACCCTGGGGGGGGGGGGCTGATGTGTCACATACAAAATGTAGGTCAAGGTCAGAGGTCCAAAGATCAGTGTGGCATAAAAATCTGGAAATTATTGAAAATTGCTAGTTTTTTGTGAGTGGATTCAGTAGGGGGGAAAGATGTGTTGCATACCAAAAATTAGGTCAAGTTCAAAGGTCTGTGTGATCCCAAAATCAAGAAATCATTAAAAGTATAGTTTTTTGCGTAAGTAGATACATTAGGGGGACATGATGTGTCACGTACTGAAATGTAGGTCAAGGTCAAGGTCTCTGTGACCCCAAATCCTGAAATTCTTAAAAATCCTAATTTTGTGTCTCTAGATACATTAAGGGGAGACGATGGGTCTTGTACCAACTGTAAGTCAAGGTCACCTCAAAATCAGGAAATCATTAAAAGTCACATTTTATATGCCCATCGATGACAAGGTGGTATAACCCTATTCATTTTGAGGTCAGTAGGTCAAAAGTCAAGGTCACAGTCCCCCAAAACTAAATCCAGTTTAACTGACTATTGTTAGGCTGGACTATTCAGAGTTGTCTCCCCTACATGTATATGGTATTTGTCCTGTGGAGTTGTCTCCCCTGTTTGATACATGTATGAAACAGCTACATTCAGTTAAACTGTTGTGAAATAAAAGCCATGCATTTACTGTTTTAACTGGTAGAGGAGACCTTTCTGAACTTCATATCTATTTATTAACTCAAGAACAAAGGTTTACTTCATAACTTTCTTCACATTTTTCTTCCTTCATGAAGAATTTTCTCACCTGAAAGGAATCTATTTGAAGGAAAATTAATATTTTCTTGTTTGAATATTGTTGATTGCATTGTGGGATATGTGAGCTCTCGGCTCTTGTTTCAAGGTCACCTAGTTACCAAGAGTTATGCCCCTTTTAGTTTATCATTCAATATAAGGTTTCATAATTGTTACGTTCTCATGAGCACAAAATCTTAGACCTTTCTCTGAATTTCTAGCTACCAATTGGGACCAAGGCAATTAAACAGCCTTCAAATTTGGACCAGACTAGTGTAATTCTAGATGTACGGGCATATATTGAGGCCCCTTGGGCCCTTGTTTTTTCATTACATTGACAAATATCGTGAGTGATCCTCAGGGCTTCAGATAGCTCTGGTATAGCCTTGTTCTATACTACGTGAGAACAACGCTATGGCTGCAAACCAATCACCAGATCGAGTTGTTGGGAAAGTGCTGTACGGGCAATATTTGCCGAATCAATTGACCATAACCAATGAAATAATTCGATTCTATGTCCACTTACCTTTCATAAAACACCTTGTTTATCAGCGACTGTCCATTTTTAGTTTTGCAAGACGTCTAAACTCGGACGAGGGGGGTAAAACTGTCCACATCGCCGTTGTGCAATTCAATTCAATTCAATTCAATTCTTTATTGGCACTAACACAATTCACATTGGTTATGGCCGAGAAACCATATCAAACACACAATAGTTCAGTGTACTACAAGAAATAGTGATACAAAGTGAAAACATGAGTAACAAGAGGTTGTGCATGTAGTGTTTATCGCGAGTTGTTGTGGCGCGTAATCAGCGTTCTGATCGATGTAAACATGGCGGCGATGTGGACAGTTTTACCCCTCTCGTCCGAGTTTATATCTCTTGCCAAGCTAAAAATGGACATTCACTCATGAACGAGGTGTTTTATGAAAGGTAAGTGGACATAGAATCGAATTAATTTATTGGTTATGGTCAATTGGTTCGGCAAATATTGCCCGTATGGCACTTTCCCAACAACTCGATCTGGTGATTGGTTTGCAGCCATAGCGTTGTTCTCACGTAGTATAGAACAAGGCTATACCAGAGCTAGCTGGTTATTCAGACCTCCCTAATTTGGGCACACCCTCTAGTTGGGATGATAAAAAAAATTCTGGATAGGGTCTGAACACGAATTCTGCTTACAGATATCCTGAGTAATCCCCTCCAATGCAGCATCAGATATCCTGAGTGGTCCCCTTCAATGCAGTGCCAGATATCCTGAGTGATCCCCTCCAAAACATTGGCAGATATCCTGAGTGATCCCCTCCATTACATTGGCAAATATTCTGAATGATCCCCTCCTTTAAACTGGCAGATATCATATAAGTCACTGTCACTCAAAAGTGTTCTGCAACTGTATATATATATATTTTAGATGCGATTCTGTGAATACCAATTAGTAAGCAAGTTAATAAATTAAAATTGTGTTTTTTTCTGCCAAAATGAAAATCAATCAGAATCTTCCCAGTAGAGGCTGCAGTCAGCTCTCGTCTTCAAGTATTCAGATGCATTATGCAGACAGGAATCAACCGGGAGTGAAATAACTTCAGTACCCTGGTACTATATATGCACTCTTTTGATTGTATATAATCTTACCACATTAACATTATGATATGAGATTTTGTGTTTTTGTACACTGTAAATGTTCCATTGTTGCATATTTCTTGTTGTTGAGCCAGACACTAAAGGTGACAATTGATAACAAGCTGACAGAATATGAATTGAAATAGGGACTTCAGATCAAAAGACTGTAATCCACATTCATTTTCTATTTTGCCCAAAGGCGTAGCCGTTATTAAAGAAAATTAGTAACTGACGACTTCTTCTAAATATATGATTGTCTGTTGTGTGACATGAATTCATGAGTCATAAAGTTGCTTAATTAAACTGAAATTTGTCCAACGGGCACACTTTTTTTTGTCTGGATTTGTTACACTGTTGATGTCTGTATTGGCGTAAATGTGATTTCACACCATGGCAAGTCCTGACAAAACGGGACAATTTCAGCTTACAAAATGGATAGCGTTGGATAGTCTGGATGGCTCCATGGTCTGGAGTAGTCTATGGTGTTAGCCCCTTGAATAACTTAGTACAGATATGTCTGTGCCACCGTGAACCTAACTCATTCTTTGAAGATTAAGTCTGAATATTGTTGGGCCAACAATAAAAGCATAGATATTAGTTATTAGCACCTGAGATGTGTAACAGGTGAGACTTGGATGGGTATATAGTTGTGTATGTCTGGTCTTCCTGGTGCCTGTCCCATTGACACTTGTACTTGTGAGATGGCTTTAATTCTGTCTGACTGCTCCCTTTCTCTGTCTGAGTATCTGGCCTTGCACATTGCCATCCTCGGTTATAGGTGCTAGTCTCTAAAGAACCTCATTGTCTGTGATTGTCAGTGACACAGTCCACCCTGCTTCCGTCTGGCACCAAACTGTTCCACATTTTTACATTATTAAATATCTCCTATGCAAGTTTTACCCTATTGATAAGTTTTTGTGTGTCTCCATTGTTGACACAGTATCAGACTTGACAATGAAAGCATATTTAACCTTTTCATAAAAATACTTTCAGATATAGTTTTTTTGTAGAAAAATAAATGTCTCAGAAGCTGAGAAGATCTGGAATGATGTCATTATTCTATCACTGGGGAGTATAACTTGAAAGAGATGTGTACATGAAGGGAGTCTGAGATTGGATAAACTGTTAATGTTATATATTTCTCTCGAAGCAATGTTTATATGTGTTTCTGTAATTTATTTGAAATGTTACAGTTCTTTGATAGAGAATTGTGAATGAATTAATGCATTTACCTGTTAATGAATCATTCAGTTACAGTGTAATTTCCATGTAGCCCATTCACTGTCACCATACACGCAGCCATTCAGAATTTGACAGTATTAATAATACCAGTAATAGATCAACGTTTGAATGTTTAAACCGCAAGCTTTAATACTTAATTTATTCTCTCTGGTCTCTAAAAATATAAATTACATGTACAAATGATGGGAGTTACAATGTATATGTGAATAAATTAATGCCATTCAACATGGTACTTGTGTAACCGCAGGCCAAGTTTCTTGTTTGTCAAACAATACAGGTCGACCAAACCAAGCACACAAGCCTATGGCGTAAGTTTTCGCATTTATAAGCTAATGCTTGAATGAACTACTTTCAGATGGGTGAATGAGAACTTTTTCCCCCTGTTTTGTATACAGGTATTCCTTGTAACCTGTTTGGATATGAATGAATGGAGTACGGGCGATCTTTCTAACTTAGAGGCACTGTGTATAGACATATGGCAGGGTAAAACTACACAAAAGCTGCCAGGATGGTTCACAGAACTTGTCTGGGAATTGAAGAATTATGGAGGATGTCTTGTATCTTTTTGCCCAGATATATGTAGATGTTAGATTGAAAACAGGAGCCGTATTGGCACTATGGGCTACATCATTTACAAGAACTCAATCTTCATACCCGATATATGGTCTCTCATTGTACATCCACTTTCATGTTCAAACTTAGGCAGCTCGCCCGACCAAGGGAACGGTTACTCACACTGATCCCGATGATAGAGTATTGTCCAACTAACAAGAAACATAAGGACATCAATTGATATTGATATTTTTCAGTGTGACAACTTTTGTAGCTGTTTGTTATTGCCGTGAAGCTGCTTGCTTTAACATGTTTAATATCTCCACATCTGAGCAGATCTCATAAAACATGTACAACTTGACCTGTTTTACTTCTGATTTATGTACAGGTACATTTGATTTATATCTTTCCATTCAGGTAAAACTAGGTGACTATGGACAGCTGTTCTCACTTAAATATATATTGGTGAATTGCATCTACAGACCCGCTCGCCTATCATTTTTACCCTCAAGCAATTTTGCCCGAAGGATATTATCATCATGTACATCCGTATGTCCATCCGTCAGTCTCTGATTTTTCGTTACCACCACATCTCAAGAATGACTATGCCTAGGAATACCAAACTTACATCACACATGCATATGGTCAAAGAGCAAAAGCCTGTCGAAAATCCGTGAGATTGACCCATATTTCCAGGTCAAACTGTGTCAATTTATCATGAATTGATTGTTACCACCATATCTCAAGAAGGACTTTGCCTAGGAGCACCAAACTTTCTTCTCATATGTATCATCTTAAAGCAGAAGCCTATTAAAGTCGGTGATATTAACCTTTACTTTCTAGGTCACTGGGTCAAATTTATCCATTCATCTCGGGCGGTTTATTATCACCATATTTCAAGTGTGATAAGGCCTAGGATTACTGAACTTACACTAGACACACATCATCCATCTTTGTTTTCTCATTACCATCACCCTCACGGAAATAGGGCGCAATTAGGGCGCATTTAAGGCGCAAATGGGGCGCATGAATTGAGACAGCTAGGGCGCAGTTGGGGCGCAATTGGGGCGCGCGCCCTATCTGCGCCCCCAACTTTGCCATTAGACTCAATATGGCTAGGGCGCAAATTAGGGCGCGTTCCAAATATGTTAATTGCGCCTTATATGCGCCCTATTAGAGAATAGGGCGCAGTTGGGGCGCAGTCTTAGGGCGCAGATAAGGCGCAGTTGGGGCGCAGAAAAGGCGCAGTTGGGGCGCGATTAGGGCGCACTCTCAGAATAATAGCATGAATGTTGTACTGATAGGGCGCAGTTAGGGCGCATTTGGGGCGCAGTTAGGGCGCAATTAGAGCGCAGTTAGGGCGCAGTTAGGGAACAGAACAGTATACATGCATGCCAAGCTAACCATGTTCTACCCTCAGTAAATAAAGTTTATCTATCTATCTATCCATCATGTACATAAATTGAAGATATAAGGTGAAAGATGATTATTGGCATCTAACTAGTCTAAATAAATCTAATTTTGCTGTGCAGGTACATATTATTTTCATCTACATGTACAATGTGCATTCATGGTTAGAATTACATTTATTAGAAAATATATGTGCATGTACTACAGTCAGCTGTTGTGGAATTGGTACATTAGGTCATCTGACACTGTCGCTCACTTTTTCTTGAGTTTTTTTCTTCAAATTACTTCTACACATACCTGAAACCCTTTACATCATCCACTATCCACAAAACAGAGGTATAACACTCACCAAAATCTTGTTAGATGGGCATGAAATCTTCAAATTCAAAATGGTTCTTTGAAAACCAATATGTCTGCCTTTCTTTTGTTAATATCAGCCAATAAGATAAAGGTCATGTGACAGTTTTGACTAATCAGATAACATGCTATTGTGCAGATAATAGGGCGCAGATAGGGCGCAGTTGGGGCGCAATTAGGGCGCACTCTGAGAATAATAGCATGAATGATCATGTACATGTACTGGTAGGGCGCAGTCGGGGCGCAGATAAGGAGCAATAGCTTCTTCAAGTAAAAGTCTGATTTTTTTGTTGAAATAATGTTATTAAATTTAGTATGAAAGTCCAAATTTTACATTAATGAATTTATAGCCCAGAATAGTGAAGAAAGCAAACAGTCTGAATTTTTGGGAAACACTTTTTTTTACTAAGACATGCATGCACATGTCTTTAAACACACATGCATATGTGATTACTAGCTAAATGAATGTTGGTGAAAAAAGTTCAGAAGGCACAAGTATACATGTAGGGTTCACTCTGAATTTTAGATAAAATGGTTATGTCCAGAGGGCGCATTTAGGGCGCAGTCTGAGTTCTCGAAAAAGTAGTTATGTCCACAGGGCGCAGATAGGGCACAGTCTGAAGTTTGGAGAAAACATCAATGTCCACAGGGCGCAAGTAGGGCGCAGTCTGAATATCAGAGAAAATTTCAAACTAAATAAGGCGCAGTTAGGGCGCGCGCCCTATCTCTAGCTTCTAGGGCGCATTCCTGAAGGGCGCAATTAGGGCGCAGCAGGGTGGATGGGATGAAGAAATGGGGCGCAATTAGGGCGCAGTAGATAGACAAGGCGCAAGTAGGGTGCAATCGGGGCGCAGATGGGGCGCGCGCCCTAAATAGGGCGCGTGCCCTATTTCCGTGAGGGCATATCAAGGATGAATATTCCTAGGTACACCAAACTTACATCACACATGCATGTGGTCACAAAACAAGCCTATCAAAAATCAGTGAGAATGACCCAGTTTTGTAGGTCACCAGGTCAGATTATGTCAATTTGTCATTGTTTAATTTTCTGAAAAATGACTGCCTAGGAGTACCAAACTGGCATAACACATGCATGTGGTCAGAGAGCAGAAGTCTATCGCAAAGTGAGATTAACCTATTTTTGGGGGGTCATTGGGTCAAAGTTGTTCCTTTTGTCACCTTTTTACCCCTCGGACAATTGGGGTATTGTTGTCGTCTTGTACGTCCGTACGTCACATCCGTACGTGAGCGTGATAGCTGAAAAACGGTTCCACTGATGAATTCCAAATTTGGTATGCTTATTTACCTAGTCAAGCCTATTGAATTGGGACCTGATTGGGTGGAAACCTTGGCGGCCATCTTTAATTTTATGCAAAATGGATAATGATCCATATCTCGGAAACCATTCAACTGTTCAATACGAAAGTTGGTATACATCATCGATACATCAAGCAACTTCCAATGAATTAACCAAACCGGCTTTTCTGATTAGCTGGAAACCCTGGAGGCTATCTTTAATTTATGCAAAATCGATAATGATACATATCTCTGTTACCATTCAATTGTTTTATATGAAAGTTAGTTGGTATACATCATCGATGCAGCCAGATACTTTGAATCGGGACCTGATTGACCAAAAACCTTGGCGGCCATCTTTAATTTATGCAAAATCATTAATGATCTCTATCTCTTATACCGTTGAAGGGCTCGATGTAAAATTTGGTCAACATCATCGATGCATCAAGAGACTTAATTACGATGAATGACAGATCTGGTTTCTCTGATTGGGCGGAATTCTTGGCCGCCATCTTTAATTTATGCAAAATCTTTAATTATGTTTATCTCTGATACCATTAAAGTGTTCTATACAAAACTTGGCTTACAGCATCGATGTATGAAGACTTCAAGAGACTTGCATTAATGAATAGCCACATCAGTTCCTCTGAGTGGCGGGAAGGATGGGCGGCAATCTTTAATTTATGCAAAATCTTTAATGATCTCTATCTCTGATACTGTTCAAATGCTCAATGTAAAATTTGGTATACATCATCGATGCATCAAGAGATTTATCTAATAAATACCCACTTCTCTGATTGAATGGAAACCTTAGGGGCCATTTCTAATTGCAAAATTTTTGATAATCTGTATATTTGTCACTTGACTGCTTGGTGGTCATTATGGATGGCTGGCACCCAGAGCTGAGGTGTTTTCAGATGCGCAGCTTTGTATTTAAAACTGCCGTTTACTCAAGAATGTTTATGCTTAGAGGGTAACTGTCATTAACTTATAGTGGACAAATACTTGGACTTGGAGTATTGCCATCATGTGTGTACATATGTAATATGTCTATCATTACCACCATGTTTCAAGGATATACAAGAGTACCAGACTTAAATCACATATGCCTGTGATCATGGTACAGAAACCTTACATAAATTAGTCAGATTGACCTATAATTTCTGATTCACTACTACATGTAGGTTAAACTCTCAATTTTGTCACTAATTGCTTGTTGCCATCAACTGCTTATTCTTCAACAAGGACCCTATTTTGGTCCTCCTGGAGATGGTTATGTTGGCCTTCCTGGAGATGGTTATGTTGACCCTCTTGGAGATGGTTATATTGGTCCTGCTGGAGATGGTTTTTGTTCGCCTTGCTGGAGATGGTTACATGTATGTTGGCCCTTCTGGAGATGATTATGTTGGTCCTCCTGGAGATGGTTATGTTGGTCCTCCTGGAAATGGTTATGTTGGTCCTCCTGGAGATGGTTATATTGGTCCTCCTGGAGATGGTTATGTTGACCTTCCTGGAGATGATTATGTTGGCCCTCTTGGAGATGGCTATGTTGACCCTCCTGGAGATGGCTATGTTGGTCCTCCTGGAGATGGTAATGTTGGTCCTCCTGGAGATGGTAATGTTGGCCCTTTTGGAGATGGTTATGTTGGTTCTCCTGGAGATGATTATGTTGCACCTCCTGGAGATGGTTATATTGGTCCTTCTGGAGATGGTTATTTTGGACCTCCTGGAGATGGTCAGCCCACTTGGAGACAGACATTTTGACCCTACTGGAGATGGTAATGTTGGTCCTCTTGGAGATGGTAATGTTGGTCATTCTGGGGAAGGTAATGTCGGTCCTCCTGGAGATAGCAATGTTGGCCGTTTTTGAGATGGTTATGCTGGTCCTCTTGGAGATGATAATGTTGGTTCTCCTGGAGATGGATATGTTGGTTCTCCTGGAGATGGATATGTTGGCTCTACTGGAGATGGTTATGTTTGGTCTTCTGGAGATAGTTATGTTGGATGTTTTGGGATTGTTTTGTTTGGGCATCATGGGGATGAATTTATTTGGACTACTGTAGGTTGTTTCATTCCGGGATGATGTTGGATAATGTCTGGGGATGGCTTTTTGTCACCTCCTAGGAATGTCTATGTTGGGCCTCCAGGGGATGGTTATGTTCAGCCTCTTGGAGATGGTTATGTTGGGTTTGCTGGAGGTGTGTTGGTCCTTGGAAATGTTTATGTTGGCCCTTGTGGATATGGTTATGTTGGATTTCTGGAGATAGTTATGTTGCATATATTTGGGATGGTTTTGTTGGGCCTCATGAGGATGAATTTATTTGGGCTACTGTAGATTGTTGTGTTTAGGATTATGTTGGATTGTCTGTCTGTCTTTTGTGTGACCTCCTGGGAATGGCTATGTTGGGCCTCCTGGAGATGGCGATGTAGCCTCCTGGAGATGGTAATGGTGACCCTTGTAGAGATGGGTATGTTGGCCGTCCTGGAGATGGTTATGTTTGGCCTTCTGGAGATAGCTATGTTGCAGATTTTTGGGATTGTTTTGTTGGGCCTCATGAGGATGAAATTATTTGGACTGCTGTAGATTTTGTTCACGATTATGTTGGATTGTCTGGGGATGGATTTGTGTGACCTCCTGGGAATGGCTATTTTGGGCTGGTTATGTAGCCTCCGGGAGATGGTTATGTTGGATGGGGATGCATTTGTTTGAACTACTGTTGTGTTTGGAGATTTAGTTGGCCGGGGATAGTCTGTTGGGCCTCCTGAGGTTGGTTTTACTATGGGATGGGTTGTTTAATTACTATGATTGTCTGGCTGTGCATTCTGGTAAACAATTCCTTTCTCTTGGCTGTAATGTCTGCTAAGACATGTACATCTATCAAGAAGGGCCATACTGACTTGTAAGCCACAAACACAAATTTATGGAGGTTATATGGTGTAGAAATTCTATTTATTGTTGCAGATTTGGTGGAGGGGTTTATCACAGACTGAATATACCCCAATGCCACAGTTGGGTAGAGAAGTGATAAACTTCAGTCCCCCATGGTGAGGCCTTCACTGACTGAATGTTCCCAGCTGTAGTCTCACAGCTGTAAGAATGACTATTAGGTTTTATGCTTCACATAAATATTTTTGACTGGGTTAAATGTCTAGAGCTCTGTTCTCTAAATGTTCAGTTAAATTACAATGTGTTGAATAACATTTTATGTTTATCTGGCTCGCATTGTCAATGATGGATGAAGAATTCAAAACTTATATCAAGAAAGACTATTTATATGATGTGTAGCCTCTAATACATTTATATGTACCTATCTAATATAGATATAGTCAGAAGCAACTGAACAAGAAGTCTGTGCCCCTAAATTAGTCCAGCTAGAATGGCTTGGCCACCACCTCGCTGCTTCCATGATGTGATGTAGATGCACAGATATGCAGTAAAATTGAATGTTTTGTGTTTGCGCAGTTTTTAAACAAAAATCGAGTGAATCAAGAGAGAAGGGCTGATGCTGGAATTCAGATACCGACCCTATGAAATGTACATAATTAGTTTTGCTCATGATCTCACACATGCTGACTCACATCTCATCTTTCATGTGTAGAGACTGTGTAGAGTCTATGGTGTAGGTGGTTTGTCGAGTGTCCTTGCCATCTAGCTAATCTAAACTAATGTTACAGACTTTTAGTTCATTTGCTTCTGATATAGTACAATGTACCTCTACAGTTCTGATAGTACAATGTACCTCTACATTTCTGATATAGTGCAATGTACCTCTACAGTTCTGATACAGTACAATATACTACAGTTCTGATATAGTACAATGTATCTCTACCGTTCTGATACAGTACAATATACCGCTACAGTTCTGATATAGTACAATGTACCTCTACAGTTTCTCTCTTCTGTATTACATTTATATGTACCTATCTAATATAGATATAGTCAGAAGCAACTGAACAAGAAGTCTGTAACCCTAAATTAGTCCAGCTAGAATGGCTTGGCCACCACCTCGCTGCTTCCATGATGTGAGGTAGATGCACAGATATGCAGTAAAATTGAATGTTTTGTGTTTGCGCAGTTTTTAAACAAAAATCGAGTGAATCAAGAGAGAAGGGCTGATGCTGGAATTCAGATACCGACCCTATGAAATGTACATAATTAGTTTTGCTCATGATCTCACACATGCTGACTCACATCTCATCTTTCATGTGTAGAGACTGTGGTGTAGGTGGTTTGTCGAGTGTCCTTGCCATCTAGCTAATCTAAACTAATGTTACAGACTTTTAGTTCATTTGCTTCTGATATAGTACAATGTACCTCTACAGTTCTGATAGTACAATGTACCTCTACAATTCTGATATAGTGCAATGTACCTCCACAGTTCTGATACAGTACAATATACTACAGTTCTGATATAGTACAATGTATCTCTACAGTTCTGATACAGTACAATATACCTCTACAGTTCTGATATAGTACAATGTACCTCTACAGTTTCTCTCTTCTGTATTAGTTTAGAAAACAAAGTTCTATAAATTCATTGAAATATGTTGGCCTGAAATCATTGCTTTAAAATGATTGATTGATAGGTCCGTTTTATGTCATGTTATTAATGTATCAGTAAACTCATTCACCAAATCTGCCTTAAGCTACAGAATGGGAAAGGTAAAACCTCTTGATCAAAATGATCATTGATTGATAATAGGTTTTATCTAGGTCACATTATAAATATACGTGTGCCTGAATACCCATCGACCATTATACCTTCAGAATGAAAAGAATAAATTAATTTACGTATTTAATACATTTGCCACTAAAGTTTAATAGTAAATCTTCACATGCATGCTTGTACAGGTCATGCCAAAAATAAGTTTTTTTCTCACTGTGTTGTGGTTAATAAATTTTACCTGGCATATTACAGAAAAATACCTTTGAGCAGCAATTAACAAATGTTAACAAGCATACTTAAATGTACATGTAGATCATAACAGTAATTTATTAAATCTATGCAAATTAATGTGGTATATATTGCTGCTAATTCCTCCCAATTCTTTCTAAGTCCTGGGTTAAGCGCGCTGACACAATAGATATATTCTGCACGCATGAGCTACCATTGAAATCTCACAAGTTCTTTGTGAAATGGGAAGTGACTTCATGCTGGTGTGTGGGTGTATTAGACCCTGTGCAATCTTGTCTGGCTCATCTCTGTCTGTCATATTCACTCCCTCCTCTATATATTGTGTGTTCCCTCTTTATACTCATGCTCCCCTTTAACACCAGGCCTGCGAGCCTGTCAGAGCTCCCAGACCGTGAGTTCTGCTTGCTGATTGGTTGGCATGTTATCCATATTAAAGGGTATGAATGCTATTGCTATATGTGTCCTGTCTTTAACCCGTCCTATACCAGAAATGTACCTGAGCAGCACAGCGATGTAGGGGGGTCTGCCTGAATGAACGAACCAACCAACAGGGGCCCCCACTATTTGCAAATTGCTTCTCTCTGGTAGTAGTGCATTGTGTTAGAGAAAAAATATATAGGCATATACCATGCTTAGATTGATAGATAGTTAGATACATAAGTAGTACATAATAGAAGTAAGCTACCACAGACTTATAGAGCTAGACTTTGATGTCTTCTGATCGCATGCTAGCAGCATGCACCTTTTCATTCAGTGAGTTTTGCTGACTGCTGTCTGTCAACACAGTACTGAGTAGAAGCTACTCTGACTCTGCTGATCCCCAGAGCTCTCTCTCACATAGTGTTTAGTACAATGGCCCGTCACCAGTGGTAGTGTTTAGTAATCTACTATGGCCCATCACCAGTGGTAGTGCTTTTCTAAATGTTACCTCAGGGATGCCTGTAAATCATGTCCTATGGAAAAGGGAGATCAGAATGTCTGGTAGGAGATGAGGAAATTCACAGGATTCTGGCTGCAACTGCTGCTAAACAAACAAATCTTCTTCACACTTATTACATGGATGATCTGGATCTCTTACTCCTTTCGCATGGTATGTTTCTTCTTATTATGTTATCTTTTTTTTCAGCCAATTATCCGGACTTTGTTCCATAATATTTTTTTTCATAGCTTATAATATTGATTTTGCAATATCATTTAATGTATTACTGTACATGTTTACCTGGATCCATGTTAACCTGGAAAACGTGGATGTTCTTGTTAACCTATTTATCCACAGGTATCTTAAAAGTTTCTATTTATCCTGCAATTTCCATAAATGAAATGAATGTCAGTTGGTAATAATGTGATAACAATGGGAGTGTAGGTTAAGGGTGATCAAAGATCAGGGCATTGTCTTGGTGCCTTAGTGTGACACTGAATCCCACAGACAATAGTTTAGGAGGTTGTTTCCTTCTGAACGAAGTCACCCCATCTCCACACGTAACGTCTCTTCACAAAGCATTGATGTTTACTTAATTCAAGGTAAGTTTGCTTTTTCCCCCAAACATTTTTTTCTTCGGAACTTGGCAACATTCTTGCTTTTTATTGACTGTGACGTTTCCCTTTTGTTTGCAGACCTGTGCACTGAAGCAAACTCCTATACGCCTGGACAGAAGATTCGTTGTAAAAGGTAAGTTACAATATATTGTTCTACATTCGGTTCATATGCAGCACTTTCGTATTGCTACATGTAGTGTATGAGCTATCTAGGTCTGCAGATCTGATGGAAGTGGCTCAAAAACTAGGGTACAGGAAGTGAAATATTCCACCGTAAAGTCAGGCAGTGATCAAATGTATTAGAACAGAAAGCTGATAGATTGGTTCAAAAGCATGCGGATAATCAATTATTTCTGTATTACCATAATGATTCTACAGGGTGATCAGATTTATTAGAATGATTAGCATTTTTTTCACAACTTGGGGTGATTGAAGTTTGACGATGTCTGCTGGTGTATTTTGGCTTTGGCAGCCATTTTGCCTGTTTTTCCTATTGGGTTATCTCCCTTTCCTAAGTTAAGAGATAGGGATTACCTTTAAAAGCCTTCTAGCTGAGAATTTTGCACAGCAACATCCATCCAATTTGATAAATTTTGATCGACATTGTGATTATCTGAAAAGTTAAATACTAGTTATATGAATTTTTCATGAATATGCTTCAAAACTAGGGCTATTCCCTATGATTTCTGGGTTATCAAATTGAGCATGGGTCAGTCCAATTAACGTTGCCTACAGCTAAAAAATGCGCACCAACCTATATTTTTTTCTTTGTTTTTTCTCATATTACACAGTTATGAATGCAACTACACACATTATTCAAAAAGTTAATTACTTTGATTTACCACCAGCGAACATCCTTAATAGGGCAATATTCATTTTTTGGGTTGGAACTCTTCTGCATGAGGAGTTTGATTTAGTCCATATGCAAAGGTTTTGGTCAACCACCTTGCTGGAGGTCTAATAATACCCCAGCCACCAGTCAGATTTTTGGACTGGATTCCGGGCCGCGCGCACATCACCGGAAGTGACATCATATATAGTAAAATAGTTGTTTGCCAAACATTTCGATTACTTTTCAAGTCTGCATAATGCGTCTGTTGACCTAGCATTTAAAAAGAATTATCTGGAGATTATTTTCCCTGTTTATCTGGACAGAACATACGAAAAGTAGTTCGCTCATGTGCAAAACTGGAGGAGGAGTTTGGCCGGATTCAAACTGAATTGTGCGTACATGGGTTTTCCCGTATACGTCATAGCAATGTAGTAAAGGTCAACTTCCGCTATTGGAGGCAGGCATGATAATGAGCCTGTGAAATGGAGCATGCGCTGTGGGGAGGATGGGTTTTGATACCAGAATGCCATTCCGAGATATAAAAAATACATGATCCTGTATTACTGATTTGAATTCTGTGGCAAAAATTCACTAGATTTGGGCCAGTGTGCCCTTCTTCTCGTTTATGAACTTAACTGTCTCGCTGCTGGGGGCCACACGTAGTG
>JAVTVY010015939.1:0-65714 GCA_036873755.1 Hanleya hanleyi
GACAAACAATATGTGGGTGAAACCTGCCGTGAATTCCACGTCAGGATTCTTGAACATCTTCGCAATACACGCAATCTCAAACCCGACGAACCTGCACCTCGACACTTTTGGTCCACACCAGGCCACTCTGTCACAGATATTTTGTTTGAAATCATTGAGGTCATCCGCTCTGACCCCGATGACCGGCCCAAAAGTGATCCTCTCCGACACTCGAGGTTTTCTGGATGAACCAGTTACATACCAAAGTACCCACCGGCATCAACGAGAGAGATTGAGGCCAGTCTCGTATCTCCCCTCACTTACATACTTGTCTCTACCTTTCCCGAGACCCGCCTCTCTCTCTGATCAGCCATAAACTCCTATGAGATAAACTTCCACTTTGATACCTCCTTTGACGCCAAACCTTTGCGTCACAATCGACCACCTTTTGACGTCGCCCCAGTCGGCAACGTCACAAACAAACGTCCCTTGCCATGACGCCACGACGCCATGACGTCCTCACTCGCTCTAGAGCGGGAACGACACAGTCACAATGACCCTGTCGCTACGTTACCAACAAACACGCGCCCATTGCAACTGGCAAGTACACCACTCGCCAACATGGCGTACGTATGCAATACGTGCGGACGGACCTATAGCAATCATTCAAATTTGTACCGCCACAAGAACAGTGCACACCTGGGCAAAACCTACTCATGTGTTTGCGGACGTAAATATAGACGCAACGAGGACCTTCAGGCCCACCTGTCTAAATGCGGACTCCTAAAACAGGGATCTTCCCGCTGCCCCAGCACTGATGGTCGTCTGGAAACTCCATTCATAGCCCTGCCAGCCCCGGACTTCACCATTCCACGCCGGAACCTCAACCAGGACACTCCTCCGGTTTCGGAAGCCACCCAGCCAAACAATAACTTTGTTGCCACCTTTCTGGAAGCACCAACGGTGGTCTATCCAGGAGGTAGACAATCACTCCCTCGCTGGGACCCTGCTCTGCAATCGTCTGAGCCGGCGGGAGCGTTTCCCATCAATGACCCTAGGCAGCTCAGCCCGATCACCCCTAGTGTCACACGCAACCTCCATTACGCCTGGGAGGCAAACACACCTGCGCTTTCTGGACCACCAGACCGCCGGGACTTTAACGAGAGGCTCCTAAAAAACGCTGGCTTTATCTTACATTGCTTTCCCTCAAACCGAAGGACCTACTTTTACGTCTGGACACTTTTACCATTTACCTTTTTTATATATTACACCAATATATTATCTAGTAAAATAAACAATTTGATCCGTTGCAACTCCCTTGTGTTTGTTTGGTTCCTTTGTCGTTCAGGTATCGCCCCACAATAGGGACAAAACACTGCGCCATGTACCCCATCGCCTTGTCATGATTCTTCCATTGAGCACCCTCATTGGACCACATATATAAAATCTCCCGCGACTTCTCGACGCCCTTGTCGTTCACTCCACCCTACAACAATTAGACTTCTGTCCTTCTGATTTCTTTGAGAACATGTTCTCACCGGACACCACCCGGACCACTACCGGACCTGACCCGGACACCCCCCGGACACACTCTGGGTACCCCAGACATTTCCCGGACACCATCCGGACCCCTCCCGGACACTTTCCGGATGCCACCCGGACTCAACCCGGACCTCTGCCGGACACCACCCGGACTCTTCCTCTCAGCCAATCAGATTTCAGATCCTAGTCTCACCCGGACACACCCGGACATCAGGGTATATATAGCTCGCATTTTTATGACCAGAATCACTTCCCACTTCGCCTCTGACGAGATCTAACAAGATCGAAACCGGTCAGGCCTTAACAAGTGGTATCTATACAGCTCTCGCTAATTGTGTCTCCCACAACATTTAAATAAAATATGTAACCTTTATTTATATCGTTGTTCTTATTGCTACTACAGATATTTATAGCATACATCTGCAGAAAGTGCCTAAATCGACCGGAAACGCATCCACTTCTTTTACTACCTTGATTTCAGTTCCATCTATTCTAAGTATTGGGTCTTTGTGTTGGAAATACTTTCCACAAAAGTGTATACAATTTGTCTTTGCTCTGGAGAACTTGAAACCATTTTCTATACACCATTTCTGAATTCTATTTAGACAAAGTTGTAATGTTCTCTCAATATTATGTATACTTTTTTCACTACACGATATGCTGAAATCATCTACAGTGAACCATCAATTGATTTATTCAAAACTGCAGATAAGCTGTTGATCTTGATACTAAACAGAGTATTAGACAAAATACTACCTTGTGGGACAGCTTGATCTTGATCGAAATGAACAGACACGGTTGAACCCAACCGACTTTGAAATTGTCTATCATTCAGAAAGTTGGAAATAAAAATGGATAAGCGTCATTTTCATCCCATATGAAGGTCTTTTAAAATCCCGTATTTTCAAGTAGTATCATAGGCTTTTTCTAAATGAAAAAAAATAAATGGAAACCACATGTTCATTTCTTGTGAAAGCATTCTTGGTCAGTGGTACTTTTATTTTTACGGAAACCAGCTTGAATATCAATAAGTTTCTTTTCAGTTCCAAGGTACCAAACAAGGCGATTGTCAGAAATTTCCTTTTGTGGGAAACCGCCAGTATGGGTAACGAGAAGTTACAAGTTTTCCTAGTCATAACAGAAATGTGTTGTAAATGAAACAAATGGCATTTAATGAAACCTATACACAGCAACGATATTACAAGTGTATAACACCACTAACGACACCATTCTAGGAAATGCCTTATCCATGAGTATCATGTGAAAAATAGCAATGAAAAAAAGATGTTTCTAGGTTAACACCACGTTCTTACAGTGCACCGTAATTACATAAAATTACAACACATATAAGTGAAGTGGGAAGAGGTGCCGACATACTGACAGAGCCACATGACTTCACAATATAGTTTTTCGGTTAACCTATTCTAAAGCACATACCAAGAATCTAACGATTCGTGATATGTGTTGCATCTCAGGTACGCTTTTATTGTACCTGTTAATGTGACAAATACGCAGTGTTGTTTACTAAACTGATGTTCGTTGACCTTTAATTAGATAACGTTTCTTCAAGTGTTCGGATTTCAAAAGGTAATGTTCAATCAGCTCTGATAGCTCTACGTCAAAATATCAGGTTGGGCTCCATCACGGATTGAGCTAAAATAGGTAGATCTAACTTTTATAGCTAGATGGAGCAATACAGAAGTGTAAAAAATGCGACCAACCATAATAGCACGCTGACCCATGCAGGCGAAATCGCATTCGAAGAATTACACTGGCAAATCCCCATCATCCCCACAGTTCATTCATGAAAAATGTGGCGATGCTCGCCCACGGATTATTAATGTATTGATCATCTAAATATTCATATCGCCAACAGAGAACAACCTTTACTTACCTTTTCTCTTCTAGCAATAACTGAACTACTACTCCAAGAACCACCTGTTCTCCCAATCACAGGGCCGCCATTTGTCAAAATGAAAGCGAGGCTTTATGCACGGGAATTTATAATATGCGGAAATGTATCGATAGAAGTATGTATGGTGGGGCATAGGGTACCACAGTAAAAAAAGAAGAAAAAACCCGCTAAACCCCTTCAATATTCGTAGAATAACATTTATAATTTTTATTTCAATTGAATATCACATGCGACTAATCAGATGACCACGTGATTAAATGTTTCGTCACATCCTTGGTTACGTATTTACTATTCATAGACTGACTATTCGGGTCTTTAAAGGGCACAAGTATCAAGATGGAGGGGAGATGTGGGTCTAATCGCTCCAATTAAATCACCATGATGAATTTTCAGCAGGTGGTGACCCCAAGATTTATAAATTGTCAGGCAAAAAATTGTAAGTCTATGTTGTAGAGAAACTGAGAAAACAAGGTTGTTTGGGTCCCAGATGTAACTATTTGTGCGTGGAATGTTATAGTTACGCTGTGAAGAATTTCAACACAGATTTGCCAACCAGTGCCACGAGTGCTTCCTCCTGATGTTACCTGAGTAATTCGACAGGTAGAGGATGGCACCATACAAGACGAGGCATTAGAAGCTTTGGCAAAAGTAGTCGGCAAATCTCAACGTGCTAAAATTGTGCGTGACGCAGTCATTGTCAGTCAGCAATCATACCAGGATGTAGAACATTACGATATTAAAGCTTGATTAAATGCCAGAAATGTTGTAGTCCGATCCTTTATGCGAGGCGTGGCTAATTTGGAAGACTTTTCTACAACAGGCAAGAAACTTTTTGCCCTGGTTGCAAACCTTGACCGTTTATATTCCACTTGTTTTGTCAATCTCATCAATCCCCTCAAATTTGGCTTGCAATTGCTGAGTTATATCCGTGGTGGGAACAAGGGGAATTGCAAGCTTAATGCCAAACTGTTAACATGTGGCAGGTATACCCACAGTCCAGAGATGGTTGGAGGGCCAATCACAGGCCCCAAATGTGTGTCTCTCTGATCATGATCTTGTGTCATTCTTTGACAACAACTGGAGAGTGCGCTACGAAGTAAAAGCAGCTGTTAGTGTCATGACAAACATAATACACATATCACCTTCTATTCAGACAACTTTCCAAGCGATTCCAGAACTTTCACCGTCTTCTTGGTTGCACCAAAACTCTTTAACCAATAAAAATATAGTAAACCATATCATTACTTTGACAAAGGAGGCTGATAATCTTTTTAATGTATTGAGGAACGACTTTGTGACAAAAAGCTGGAGATGGTCTACCAGGAGCAAACCAATGGTAACAGATTAGGGTCTGATCTAGTGGATGGAGTGGGTGTGGATCATAACACAAATATTGCCGCAGGCGCAACTGATGCTGACGAATATTCATTTCTGGAACATTGCCACGCCAAAGACCACCGAAGGTAACCGTAGGTGAACCATGTTTTGTAAATCCGGGTTTGTATGAGTCAATACGCATTGTCATGGAGCACATCCTCGAGGCTTCCAAAGTTGAAGAGCGCCAATGGACCATCATTGGGGCCGATGGTTTGCCATTTCTTCTTGGATCGCGCCTCTTACAAAAGGAACCCCATTTACAGAATGTCCCACTACAGCCAGGTCTAGGGCATCATGAAATAAATATGGTTAAGGCATCCTTCAAGCTGTTATGGAAAGTCTGTCTGTCAGACGTAGCAAATATTTTGGGTTACAATTTCATCAAGGCGCAAATGGCATGCAAGAATGCTGGCGATCACCACAAAGCTTGACAGCTCTTGAATATCTTTTTCAACGGTACCCGTGATGAACATTTGCTTCCATTCGTTCGATCTTGCATGGCCTCTGGTCAAACTGTCAGTGTTCGTGGATATCGTCAATGGTGTTCTGAGGTGAGAACCCTAAATTACATATTCCTAAAAGACGCCATCTTCACCTACATGCTGTCCTTGTTTCTCTTTCGCGCGGGCGTACGTCGGAACAACGGTGATTGTATTCGCTTCAGTCGAGTGAAATTATTTATGGTCTTCACATGATCCATTATCAAGAAATCGACTTAATCGACCTCAAGACGAGAGTTCTTGCTCCTCCGCAGTTGCACGAGTTCCAGAATGCAAATGAGGCGTTCTCGATTTCCGGTCACCCGAACAAGGGTGAAGGAGGTGACTTTGTTGTTGAGGGTAAAAATCGAAGATGTAAGATGTAGATTCCACCGGAAATCCCAACGGAAGCCAGATGGCTAAGAGTGTGTAGAAACTTGGACCGTTTAGATAAGGTATAAGTCTTCTCCCATGAGTGTAACAGCTAAGTCATCTGTAAGGAAGCGAATATATATTTATTTATATACATTTTGTCGTTCTTCATTACAAGCGTCTGGTCCGTCATTCATAATTCAGCCGTCGTCCATTAGAGAATATCCGCGTCCATAATCCAAAGACCTATTCCATATTCCATATAACAGTATTAACACCAAATTCAAAAAGACAATCATAGTATACATAAACATAGGCTTGTTTCCTGCAAGAGAGAAACGGACTACAGTCCGACTACAGTCAGTCATGCAGTCCGACTACAATAATTGGATTTGAATCTATTCGGATTGTAAATAAATGTATTAAATTGAAAATTCAACGAAACGTCAGCTCCACAGCAATAAAGAAGTTGTTATCCATAGAATAGCCTTGTGTTATATACGCCGACTTCTAAATGCCTAATAAAGAGAAAAAATAAAATAATAAAATTGAAAATTCAAGTTTATTATGATGTATAAGATTGAACTTTCAGTCGACATAGATTAATTCTGTTCTTTTCCAACGTATTAGATTGAAAATAATTTCAATCGCATCGATCTTAGAAGAGAGAGAGAGAGAGAATTAAGGTTCAGCAATATTTCAGCTATATAGCGACGATCAAACAAAATTCACTAACTTAAAATTATGTAACAGCCCGTTTTCTCTCAAATATCCCAAGATGCAATCCTCCCTCACCCGACTAAATAGATCTTCCAAAGTAGTTGCTCGATAAAAAGCATCTCTTACAATCTTAAAATCTATGCATTCGATAAGAATATCTTTCACCGTGAAATCATCATGGCATGGAACACACCTTGGGACTGGCTCTCTCTCTTCAGTAAAGGTTCGTGAGTTAACCGTGTATGGCCGATTCTACATCGCCTGATCATGGTTTGATCGAAACGTTTCTGGCTGTTCAGATGAGTATAGCCTCCAGTTTTTTGAACTCGTGAAGTTTGTTATTATTCACAGCATCCCATAAAGATTGAAACTTAGATCAGAATGATGGACAATATGTAATCTTCAAAGATTAAAATGTCAATCTCACGTTTCCATTGAAATTATTTTGAAAGAGAGAGAATTTGGGTTTCAGCAATATTTCGGCTATATCGCGACGATCTGTCAGATTAAAAAAGAATGCAATTAATCTATGTTGTATAAAAAATTAACGTAATACGTAACAATAACTGGGATTTTCAATGTAAAAACTGATTTCCAATCCGATTGGATTGGTCACCAATTCCAATCTAATTACTTCAGAGAGTGGTCAAATGCGTTATAATTATTTTTTGTGTGAAGATCTCTGTGTACTGTAAAAATTAACACTGCTCAAAGCTTCTTCGTTATAACAAAAAAAAACAGCTGGAATTTGTCACATTTGGTGTGAGAACAGCCCACCCAAACTTCCCGCTTTTTCCCCCTTCTCTTCATAAATTGAACCGCAGACACCACATCTGTAGGTCGTCATGGTTTTGGTCGCTCTCCTCTTACCCTTTCTTGTTCTCATCGTCTCGGTCTTCGATTGGTTGGTGTGGGTGTGGGTAGATCGAGACTGCGCCTCTTTTTTGGAGGCGGCGATGGTAAACTGCCTTCATCTGATTGCACAGAAATTGGTTCTTCTTGTGTTGTACCGGTACACACTTGTGGTGATTGTGTCGCAGACGCATTAGGCGAAAGCTTATGAATATCTGTTGAATCTATAAAAGACAACATGTTATAAGCCAGGGTTCTATAGTAAAACTTCAGCCGTCGTCCATTAGAGAATATCCGCGTCCATAATCCAGAGACCTATTCCATATTCCATATAACAGTATTAGCACCAAATTCAAAAAGACAATCATAGTATACATAAACATAGGCTTGTTTCCTGCAAGAGAGAAGCGGTCAACAGTTTTCAATGATGCCGGCAAGACATCATGATGTTCCAAAAATATCAAATCCGTATCGCTGATCAGTATTCTTAATCCATAATACTCGTTGTAAAGTCGTCATCTAAAGAATGATGTATCTCAGTCACTCTTTGATTGTGTTAATTTATCTGGTGTTAAGATAAATTTTTCAATTCCAGAGAATTATACATTTTAAGTCGGATCTTATATTTTGTCACTGCACGGATGTCCATCCAAGTGTTCAATTATTACACCTTCAATTTGAATACCGGACATGAAATGACTTCTTCTTGCCTTTCTGAGTGACTTGCCTTTCTGAGTGACATTTACACTCAAACTTTCCACCCGTTTGACGTTTATAGAACACTCCTCTGTCATATGATTAAATCGCCTTCCAACACCGACACCTGTTTTGACGAAGGACAACCACTCTGTGTGTGTCAGAATGTACAATTCCGCAATCTGAAAGTGAGAAAATGATTTGATAATTGCTGCCATACTTGTGTAATAAAATGTTTTATATTATCTAGATCAGCATTACACTGCAGGAGATCTTAAACACCACCAGTCCACAAAGGAAAGTTGGAGAAAAGGCCCTTTATGACCCTGATTTAAGAAAAGAAACGATTCGGCAAAGAGCTAAAGTACGCAGTTGTGGGTGTTTGTCTGAACCCAAAATCTGTCGTTCGCATACCTCCTTAAGTGCGTTGCCTTTTGACAACGATTTGTCATAATTTGTGGCGTTTTCCAAAGGCAATCGTGAGATTTATCTGGAAGAAATTGCCGCTCGGAAGGAACATGGAAAGACACCACTCATCTTAATATTTGTCACTCTTGCGGACAGTACAAAATTCCACTCAATATCTTCTAAAACCAAGTCGCAAATTGAACATCTGTTTCAGCAAGTGTTGTCCACCATTCAAGAGGCTGGTTTTATCGATGTTGCCGATAGACTTTGACGGCTGTGGAACAAGGATATCAAAAATCAAACAAAGGATGTAAATATCGCCTTCTACAGGAAAATATATAATGAGATGAAAGAAGTGGAGGATATCGATAATGGTGAGGGAATATCTATTGGCTCTTTTTGATATTGCAGATTTTATGGATCCTGGCTAGCGCTCGTCTCTCCGTTCCAGTCATCTCCACTTAATGTCCCCCAATCAACACCTCCACACACACAAACATGGTACTTCTAAACTAATGAGCGCGTGGCGTTTATAATGGTTCCAACCCCTATGTCTGTGCAATTTCATAGCTGTATTATTGAGAAAACGACGAAGGGTAATCCTCTCACCGACACGTGCATTCATTCCACTTTCAAGAGAGTAAATTTGAATTGGTGCTAGCTATAAGCTTATGTACTATATTTTCCCATTATTCAAATGAAATATCAGTATTGCATTAAATGAATGCATAAATATTGCATGAAAATATGTCAACTATCCCCAATTCGCAAAGTGAAATTGTATAACCTAGTAGCTGATCAGCTAGACACGTATCAATACCGGTAATATGCAACTGTGCCGTTTGTTATAAACCCATATCCACGAATATGGGACAATCTATTCCTGCTATCAATGCACCATTTACCTTCTTAATTATATTGGGTAGCCGATTGTGGAGAGAGAGAGAGAATTAAGGTTTAATATCGCGTTCAGCAATATTTCAGCTATATAGCGACGATCAAACAAAATTCTAAGTACTCAAGTCACTTAGTAATCCAACGCATTAAAACATACACTCATTAAAACTTATGTAACAGCTCGATTTCTCTCAAATAATCCAAGATGCAACCCGACTAAAAAGATCTTTCAAAGTAGTCGCTCGATACAAAGCAATCTTAAAATATATGCATTCGATAAGAATATGTTTCACCGGGAGATCTTCGAGGCATGGAACACACGTTGGGACTGGCTCTTTTTTTAGTAAACGTTCGTGAGTTAATCGTGTATGGCCGATTCTACATCGCCTGATCATGGTTTGATCGAAACGTCTCTGGCTGTTCAGATGAGTATAGCCTACAGTCTTTTTGAACTCATGAAGTTTGTTATTATTCACAGCATCCCATAAAGATTGAAACAGCCGTCTCGCATAAATACAGATAGAGGACCTGAAATCGCTATATGGGATTCCAACAGGATCAATCGCATCATATAGGGCTACTTTAGCCATCCTATCAGCCTCAGTATTACCTCTGATGCCAACGTGAGTGACTAGGCAACCAACAGAACACAATATCAATCTGTTGATCAAATCTACATTCATGTAGTTGTAGAATACTCAAGATAGTGGGATGAGTCGAAGTTCCACTTTTAATCGCTTGGAAGCTGCCATGGCAGTGGATCTGAGAATATTTTTCCTTTTAGTGGAACCAATACCTTCTAAAGTCAACAATATAGTTTTTGCTTCTGCAGTGAATATCGAACTTTTACCTGGTAGTCGACAGGTTTTAGTTTTGGAACTAAAGATAGTAGCACACGCTACCATCTCGCCATCTTTAGAATCATCTGTATAAAATAGCCTGATGCGATCTGTATTTCTGTCTCAGTAGACCAAATTCTTGTGTATACAAGAGCTGGCTCGTGTCTGATTTTTTATATTTCGTTAGAGAAATATCTACTTCTGGTTGAGCTAACTGCCATGGCGAAATTGGTAAGAGCTTGTTAGGTAATATTTAACTAAGTTTAATATCAGCTGCTAAAATGTGTGCCGATTGTGGAGTGCCTGGCTTCTCTTCACACTGTCCTCACTAAACTCCATTTTTATTGGTCCTCTGTGATGTTCTTTTTGTCACTGTGGTTGGCTCCTCACATTTTCACCTGTAGTGGTAAAGAATTCGAGCCAGGTGTAGTATTGTACTGACGTCAGTTCATTCATGCCAATCTATTCTCACGACCACGTGATCTCTTCTAGGATGGATTAGAACACATTCTAAATAGGGCGCCAGTTTTGTTTGGGGGGGGGGGCAGCGTAATAGAATGGGGCTAGAATTTATTGATTTTGGGGTATAAAAAGTTATATGGGCAATTTTGCGAAACTGCCTTACCGTAGAGTTCTGCATCATTGTTCCGTCCTCATTCCTCATGCTTCGCAAGTCCTTTTCCCTGCAGATGAATGTACATTTTTTTGGCATTTATTTATTTTATTAGGCATGGGTTAGTACAAGAAAACACAGTACAATTTTATTACCATCCACTGTTGGCTCCGGGTGGGTTCGATCCCGCAGACCGCACACTCTGGTCCATAGCATGGCATCATACCGACTGAGCTACGCACGCAACTCTTGAGTGAATGTCCTTGGAACATATATTTAAACCTCGCAGAAGGTTTCCTACAGCAATCAGAAATTCGAATTTGATAGTAAATAGCTTGCACGCATGCGTATAATGGACATGCCGGCATCATTGAAAACTGTTGACCGCTTCTCTCTTGCAGGAAACAAGCCTATGTTTATGTATACTATGATTGTCTTTTTGAATTTGGTGCTAATACTGTTATCTGGAATATGGAATAGGTCTTTGGATTATGGACGCGGATATTCTCTAATGGACGACGGCTGAATTATGAATGACGGACCAGACGCTTGTAATGCATGAGACAGGGCCAAACAGTCGTTCGTCACCGAGGCCCGCCCCCTGTAGATCTTTGATATATGTTGGCATTATGGGAAGTTGATGCTGGGTCGACATCGGGCCTTACAGACTAGTCGTTTGTGTTAAATGCATGTGGTACAGCTCACCAATCCCCAGTGTACGAGTTGTCACAGCGACACAGCTCACCAATTACCAAAATACGAGTTGTCAGACCATTTCCATCATAGCTCTCAGATTTGTATCTAATACCGCTTATGCCGGTGCTAGGGGCCGTGTGGTCATGTCATCCAAGTTGCCACATGAACAGGTACAATAAAAGCGTACCTGAGATACAAAACATATCATGAATCGTTAGATTCTTGGTTTGTGCTTTAGAATAGGTTAACCAGAAGACTATACTGTGAAGTCATGTGGCTCTGTCAGTATGTCGGCACCTCTTCCCACTTCCCTTATATACGTTGTAATTCATCATGTAGACTGGGGATTGCATGCGGCCGATTGTGCATGTTGATTTTATTGGGGTGGGACTGTTCTAAGCAGTAGGGGAGTCAGGCTGCGACTTGTCTGCATTACATGGCGTGTTCCATTTTGGCCTGTACGTCGAGTACGTTTAGTTTTGATTATTGTTATGTGGTGGATGTTGGAATCTTTTTTTTCTGTTGACAGTTAATGCTGGTTGGCGAGGTATTGTCTTAAAGACATGAAACCCAAAGATGAGAAGAGTGGACATAAAACACGTGATAATCAGGTTTGGGATAAAGCTATTTCGAGCTTTTTTAGTTTCATCGAGCTTTTTTAGCTTGATCGAGCTTTAAAAATGTCACTTTCACTCGTACTGATCATGGGATGTCCAATTTCTGTGTCGAAGCGTGGGTACACAGTTTCACTGTGCTGAGCTGAACATGGAAGAAGTTCAAGATCGAAACAA
The DNA here is from genome assembly GCA_036873755.1 of Hanleya hanleyi. Taxonomy (NCBI): domain Eukaryota; kingdom Metazoa; phylum Mollusca; class Polyplacophora; order Lepidopleurida; family Hanleyidae; genus Hanleya; species Hanleya hanleyi. Next base: position 12,177 of record JAVTVY010015939.1, read on the forward strand.
TCTCCCTTGTTCACAATTGCGTTGTTGTTATATTTCATATCAAATTATTCTTATCATGTAGAGTCAACAACGTTTTCTCACATCCTGTCTTGTCATCAACACTTTACATCTCATAAAACATCCAACTTGAGAACATGGCCGTCTCCCTCTCACCATGATGTCGCAAACCCACGTGATCGTGATAGGACCAAATATGGATTTTTAATTTTTCATCACGTATGGTGGATCTGAATGCACATACAAACCAAAATTTCAAATATGGAATAAATAAATTTCAGATATGTTATCTTCCCCTTTTGCTGATCTCGAGAGCAATGGATACTTCGGTAAGAGTGTAAATTTTACTATGTTGCAGCATGTTCCAGTACTACTGTGGTACTACCTTTTAATATTATTTCAAGAGAAGTCCATTGGTGACCTACCGGTACAGACATTTCTATCTTCCAACGTTCTCAGGTGTCGGCTCATTCGTTGTTGTCTTCATCTTCCGATTCTATTTGGAGAAGAATAGCTTTGGATTATATTTAGTACCGGTTTAAAATAAAAAATAAATAACTGAATGAATAAACATCTGTATTGAAGTCATGGCATAAGGATCTACATATCTATCACATATCGCCCGCATAACTAAACAGTTGTTGATCAATACCGGTCGTTCACTAGTGTGTGATATAACTTAGAATTACATTCTTTTTGGCAGTCGCTTGCGACTAGCCAATGCTATCAAACTGGCATTTTGTTCATGTGACCGCTTTTCAACCAGTCATATGACCTAGATTGACGAGGAACCGTCTATCTACTATACGAGTGAACAGAAAAAACAAATATTGATCCGAAAACTGACATCCCATATCCTAGTGTCTTCTGACTGTAATCAGAGGTCGATTATTATCTGGTTCGTGTTCCATACAGGGCTATACATAGTAAAACGAAAGGCAACGAAAGGGGCGCATGTATCTAATAAGAAGCAGTATAAGGTACTTATTTCTTAGAGCGGACATTTTGTAACCTCTTGTATGTGAGCACCCGTGGGCATAAACCACCAGCATATCTGGTCAAGGGAGTCCGACAAAAAGACGGACACAAGAGTAAATCGCTGAGGGATATCGCTGAGAGTATCATATTCCGTGTTCTCCAGGGGATAAATTTTGGTGAAAGGATAAGAGTGCGTGCTGTCATTTGTGATTCTTTCACAATTCTGCGACGACAACAACAGCTGAACAGTCGGTGACAACACGCACAGTACGAGCCGTATATTGGCGTAGCCTTATCAGCGTTTGCTGACCATGCTATGTCAATGATTTCTGTTCGTATATATATTAACACAATTGTTTCTCTTATTAATCTGCATATTGAGTAATTCATAACAATAACCTTGCTAAATTTTGATTCTCATATTTCAGAAGTTGGATAATTTGCCAGAACCTGATAAATTTTTTCTGCTACACGATGGGAAACACAGTTTATGATATCTTGGAGGGCTATGTAGCTACTCGGAGATCAGCTATCCTGATATCTTGAAGATTGACCTATTTTGATATCGTGGAGATTGACCTATTTTGATATCGTGGTGGAGATTGAGACTTGGAGTTGAATATTTTGACACTTGTCCTTGAGATTGAACTTTGGAGATAGAACTGTCGAGATTAGATATCTTATTACAAAGCCACTAGCAGTGCTAGAACAATCGTGTTGGAGCCGACTATCTTGGGAATTTGAACTCTTGACACTTGTTCATATTTCCTTCATTGTGTTTTAATTCACACTCTTATTTTCTGGTATCTTAAGCCGTTAGCATTTGATATCTTGGGACATTAAATTGTTGATATTTGGTATCTTGAAGATTGATCTTTTTGAAGGTGGAAATCATAGCTTAGGTGACAATTCAATTGTTCTCAAGCTGACATTTTGTAATTTGATGCAATATCGTGAATGATGGGTATCGATTGTATGCAACAGAATTTCTGTGGGCATTTTTACCTCAATCTTTATCTTCAAGCTGTACAAAAATGGAGTTCACTTTAGAAATTCATTCATCAGGGCACTCAAAATGACAAAGGTTAGGCACTACACCGTCTTTTTCTTATTCCTTTGCATCATATTGCAGTCTGTAAATATTCCCAATCCATTCAATCTACATTTCCATGCACCAACAAGATTCACAAGCAACATATTTCCCAAATACACAGATTTCGAACAATATGGCCAACATTGATTATTAATGCTGGCAACTGATTTTGAGAAAAATACTGGTCCATTCTTCAATGATTTGCGTGGTCGATCATCTTATTTAATATTAGCGGACTATCACCAAGAAAGTGCTCTGTTCCCTGGTGAGTCAAGGGGGCGTCAATGTCTATGTAATTGTTTACTTTTCTGCTTGCCAGCATGTACTGAATCGGATGTATAATCGTGAACAAAGCACAATTTACATAAAATTTTGTATCAAGGCGAGGTTAAGCTATTTGGTAGCTTTCCTACTATATCTGCATTGTACACCACAGTCATGATGGAGACCACAATATGTGTAATTAGCGACAAATACAGATTTATATACCCTTCCCTGTCTGGTATCTCCAACTGAAACACATTGTTATACATGTATACCAAGATTCACAATCCATCACTGTACATGTGAAATTTGGCTCTTTTCGGAGAATTGGAGCGATATGCAAGAGTACAACAATAGTAAACGGAAGAACTTGCTATCACTGAGATATAGCCATAATATAGCCACCTCAATAGCGACTGACTCGGGACCCTTGGTCCTCTGGTTTCTGTAAGGAATCACAGGAACACATTCCCTCCCACTCGAAAGCGACATAACCCTGGGAAGAACTTTCCGGGACAAAAATGTAGGGCCGTCAAACATCACCGGGGCAAAGTTATGATGAAGTATATAGAAGATCCAATTGCCAGGTCTCAGACCATGAAAAGACGAGAGAGAGAGAAAGAGAGAGAGAGAGAGAGAGAGAATTACGGTTTAATGCCGCGTTCAGCAATATTTCAGCTTGATATAGCGACGATCAAACAAAATTCTAAGTACCCAAGTCACTAACTTAGTAATCCAACGCATTAAAACATACACACATTAAAACTTATGTAACAGCCCGATTTCTCTCAAATAACCCAAGATGCAATCCTCCCTCACCCGACTAAAAAGATCTTCCAAAGTAGTCGCTCGATAAAAAGTATCTCTTGCAATCTTAAAATCTATGCATTCGATAAGAATATGTTTCACCTTGAGATCATCATGGCATGGAACAAACCTTGGGACTGGCTCTTTTCTAGTAAATGTTCGTGAGTTAATCGTGTATGGCCGATTCTACATCGCCTGATCATGGTTTGATCGAAACGTGTCCGGCTGTTCAGATGAGTACAGCCTACAGTTTTTTTGAACCCATGAAGTTTGTTATTATTCACAGCATCCCATAAAGATTGAAACAGCCGTCTCACATAAGTACAGATAGAGGACCTGAAATCGAGATTCCAACAGGATCAATCATCCGCCAAGCCATTGATCTTGATACTAAACAGAGTAGCAGACAAAATACTGCCCTGTGGGACACCGTGATCTTGGTCGAAATTATCAGACATGGTTGTACCCAATCGAACTTGGAATTGTCTATCATTCAAAAAGTTGGAAATGAAAAGGGGTAAACGGCCCTTTAATCCCATAGTATGAAGGTCTTTTAGAATCCCGTATTTCCATGTAGTATCATAGGCTTTTCTAAATCACAAAAGATGGAAACTACATGTTCATTCTTGACATAGGAATATAATCTGACTAAATGGTCAATGGTACTCCTATTTTTACGGAAACCAGCTTGAATATCAGCAAGTTTCTTTCCAGTTTCTAGGTACCAAACAAGGCGATCATTTATCATGCGTTCCACTGTTTTACAAACACAGCTAGCCAGTGATAATCGGACGATAATTACCAGTGTCTGTATGGTTACGGCCAGGCTTTGATACTGGTATAACGATGGCATTATGCCATGACGGTGGAAATTCTTCTCTTGTCCAAAGTCTGTTGAATATGCGTAATAGAATTTCTAGAGAAGATTCCGGTAGATGTTTCAAAAGTTGATAATGAATATTATCATGGCCTGCAGCAGAATCATTAGCTTTCGAGAGAGAAGCATGAAGTTCCTCAATTGTAAACATAGCGTTATAGCCTTCATGGTTACCGGAGGGGAATTTAATTTCTTTTTTCTCTTCTCTTTTCTGGAAACTTTGAAATTTAGGCACATAATTATCTGACGAAGAATTTTTGGCAATTGTTTCGCCTAGCTTATTTGCAATGATCATGGGGTTTTACCCATGATCCTTTGCAAGGGCGGCTGTTGTGGAAAGAATGTGAGCTGAAAATTTTCGGTTTTTCTGGTTTTCCCCCGGTTGGATTATGAATATGCCATCAATCCGATATTAATCGGCACCATGAATGTTTCTACAACAGAGTTGTGAACTTGGTATGAGGAAAAAACTCATATTTCATGGACTTTTCTGAAGAAATTGAACGTCGGTGAGGAGAACAAAGGCAGTTGGCCAAGTGCGCCATTTTGTATTTTTGGATCTGTCATTGTGGCTACCTTCTACTAGGCTCTTCTGGGGATTGGAATTACTGTAGATGTCTAGCAAAGTGAAACGCAATTCTGCCCATCAGACTAAAAAAGTCAAAATTAATTCCGTTGAAGCACCGTCTTATTATTTGCGTAGTGCCCAAGCTGATCAGGTATGTGAAAATACTGAAACTCCTAGCGGCCATTCAGCATTAAACTCCGTGCGATTAAGCCAATCTGACCCAGGTGAAATCGATATGGCGAAATCAACTAACATTGAAACCTTGCTTGTGGGTCTCGAGGAGAGGCTAAGCCAAAAAATCGACAATGTCCTAGCAGATGTTAAAGGGGTACAGTCGAGTCTAGGTGAGTTAAAAACAACTGTGGAAGCCCACACCGAGACATTGAATTTCCAATCTAATGAAATAACAGAAACAAAACAGAATTATATATCAAAATTTAGGGCAGATTACGAGGAGAAGATCAACTCTCTTCAAGATCAACTTATTGCCCTTGAAATACATGATCGCAACAGAAACTTACGTATTTATGGCATTCCTTTATCTACCAGAGGTCGTGAAAATTCGTATGAAGTTGTGAGAAAAATTTTCCGAGAAGATCTCAAACTAGACCAGGAAATTGTGGAGAATATGTCACTGGTTGCTTGCCACCGACTACCACGTAGACTACCCCACCCACCCGGCACGATCGAGAAAGAAATTAGACCCCCATGCATTATCATCACTACAGCGACGACATGGGACCGTGACGCTATACTGGGCAGGTTGGGCACCCTTTGATTCGAACTATAATAGTTCCTTCGTACTATAATAGTTCGATCGAGCTATCGGAACGAGCAAAAAATTACATCGGATTGGCCTAACTTAGCAAGCGGCGATTGCCTGAAGTTGAGATTCACTCCACAGACACACGCATACAAGCCACTTTCTATAAAGAAATAAAATTCACTGTTCAACATTGCATTGTTCAAATATGAGTTATGAAAACTAGACCGTTATGCATATTTCAACACATATACTCACCTCACGCATTCCAGGAACAGCAAATCTACTCCACTTTCACACACAACATGGACGACGTGCAAACGGAAACTATGACAATATCAAAACGAGGTCGAAGTTACGTCATCGAATGAAAACCCGTGGAAATATGCATGAGCTATGAAATGTACGAAGTGCCATAAGGATCACAATATCTGAAAATGGAAAAAATGAAAGAAAATTAAAAATACTAATATTAGCCACAGAGTGTATTCATATTATTGTTTATGAAATATCGCGAGATTTCCTGTATATTTAAAACAACGAGACTACCCACTATTCTCTTGGCAACGGATAAACGTATTGAATTTCAACTCGACAACATGTCTAAACAGGTACGTTTTGCTTTCAAACTCCATTACGGGCTTCCCAGAGACTGTCAACATACCTAAAACATACATATTATTGCAATAATGTGATAAGCTCGCAAATCTTAACCATTACTCGGCATTTGATAATGTTCAAATAATGCAACATAAGCGGTAGATACTTCATGTAGGAAGCTATTGTCTGAGTCATTGTGCAGCTGAAAAGGCTCAAGTATAGACATATTGTTGTCTTCAGACTTGGCTATTGTAGGCATTGTCTCGTGATTCTTACATGGAGTATGAACCACATAAGCCCACTAAAAATATATCAGGACAAAATGACTGGATTTTATGTATTTTTTTTTATTAACAGCAATATGAAATATTCCAGCCACAAAATAAAAATATAAATCCAGGGAAAAATGTCAAAGGACAGGTAGCTAGGCCAAAACAGCATCACCAGAGTCCAATCAGCCAGGAGTATATAACCGATCCAGTGAAAAGAGCCCAAGTTCTGTACAACAGACTGCCAACATTGATAAGGAAGGCAAGATAATTTCCTAATGTCATATATACCATTCCATTTGTATGTTACAAGGAAGTACATACATATATTTCATATTGCCTCTGAACATTAAGCGAAGATGTCATATATTTCATCAATAAATTGTAGCCCAAAAAACATAAGTAATGATGACAAATGCAGGATGGTATATTATCAGTTTTGATGTTTCTTTGAGGGGGGCATACGAACTGTTTACATGGTCAGTGTGGGGAATTGTTATCGTTCGTGCCTAACTATTTTTAGGATGGCAATTGAGCAATTGGCTATCAAACAAACTACTCTGAGGCGTAATAAATCTTTCTATTGTAGGCTAGGGAATTATACGCGATGACGCATTTCTCTTCGGTTTCAAAACGGAACTGGGGAGACGATTCAAAGAGCACAGTACTGCATGTGACATTAGTGTTGAAGATCTTGTTGACGGAGAAGGTGTGCCAAAAGTAGGCAATAAACAACCAACTCAGACAGGTACTAAACAATTGATATGTTATTTTGGTTATCGTCAATACAGCCGTTGTGGTAAACAATGACATATATGCAATACCCCGATTGAAGTCAGTGAGTTAGGTAGTGTGTAAGTTAACTTGCTTAAGGGATTTATTAAGGGTCTAACAAGTGCTAATTGTATCAAAGGAGACGGCGGCCAGGTCACACTGGACTCTCCACTTGGATAATCCAGTCTGAAGTAATAGTTATTTTATCATTATGTCAACCACTATCAGATGCAGGACAGACAGCGCCAGTGGCGGATGAACCAGTGGAGCCAGTGGCAGAGGAAGAAGTGGAGCCAGTGGCAGAGAATCCAATACAGGATGATCGCGATGCAGGAGTGAGCTTCCCTTCCCCCCCGCCAAAGAGACGCAGGATGATCGATATGGAGGAGGAGGTCCAGGCAGGACTTCGGCGAAGCGCCAGACAGGGCAAGACAAAGGGCACCGGGAAGGGAACTGGGAAGAGCACCGGGAAGGGAACATCGAACCAAACAACAGCAGGAACATCAGCGGCTAGTGGTCGTGGGGGAGACCGCTGCAGAATCTGCGGCAAATTGTACGCAACAAACACTCAAACAACGGAGGTGTGGGTAGGTTGCGAACATTCAAACTGTAATTATTGGTCGCATTCTGCATGCAATGGATATATGTGCAAGAAAGAAAATGCATTGAATGACGTCAAATATATCTGTCCAGCCCACCGACACCTTCACTTGCATAAATATCTGAAATAATCTTAATAATAATTTGACGATGAATGACACAAAAATGTCTTATGTTGTTTGATCGCTCTCTAAGTAAGGAAATAATCAATAATCAACCTACCTCTACATTAAGGGTAACTTGAGTAAACTATATATATATATATTACTCATCCGTATCTTCTTCATCAGAATCAGAATCTGTTGGAAAAGTAGTGCATGGTGTAATGATATGACAAACACGGGCAACTCTTTCATAAATTGGAGAGAATCATTAAAACAATATCGTTTAACGGGTTACATGTCACTCGTTAAATTGTATTGCATATACCATTACGAGTATTTGCCCGTCATTTCTGGCGTCCAATACAGGTGATTACGCCTTTTCCCCTGTAATTTGCATTAATGATAATGATACTCACCCTCATTAACATCACCCAACAGGCTGTCTTTCTTCATATAGACTTCCCTCAGGAAGGAGATATAACTGTCCTTGGTGAGAGATTTCACCTCCTTGTGCCATTGGAGTTGGTATTTGTTGGCCTGATCTTCCAACCCCATGCTTCTAATCTCCTCAACTGTCTGCAGGATTCGAGTAGCCAACTGTGCCTTGGTTTGATTAGCAACATCCAAATATTTACATCTGTCAGCAGAGAATACAAATATGGGGACCAGATGACATCCTTTACCAGGTACTCCAGTCTTGGCCGCCTCATCCATATATATGTCACGGTTCCCCAAGCCTTAAAGAAATTCGCAACATAAGAGACCAGATAAGTATGCACTGTACATTGTAGGATATAGTTCTTCTTTGTCATAATTTAAACCACAAGGGAAATTATATACTGATACTTACAGAACGACAAGCTGGACACAAATTCTGCGTCAAGAGGGACGCCTCCAAGTGTCGTGTGCCCCTTTTCCTGTTGAGGGTCGCCCAGATAAGCCGAACTTCTCAGTCGACATCGCCAATGCACAGTTTCTTTTTTTAAGTCAGCATGGTATAAGGAAGGATCGATGTGTTTAACTGAGAAAATCCCATCCATGTGATTTCGAATCTGTTGGTGATAAAAACAAAATCATTCTCATAACATCTCCACAGTCCGAATAGTAGGAAGACAGGGTAACGCCATACACTATCCCATTACTAAATTGTACTCGTTTGCTATTGCTAAAATAACAAAGTTAAGGAATGGAGACTTTCAATTTCAATTATAAAATATAGCCGCCAGCGGCAATTACCGGGTTGCAAGTATTCGGCGAGTATGACAAAATTAGACCCGCCATAATAATTAATTAAGGTATATTAAGGTCCATCACTGTTAAAAGGATTTGGTCAATTTGACCATAAATGTCATGGTTCAGACGCGACAGACCATAAATTTTGTGGTCAAATCGCTGTTTGACCATGGCACTGGTGGTTCTTCTGACCACACTTGATATGGTCTGTCGTGTCTGTACCATATCGTTCTAACATTGCATTATGAAGTGTCTTCACCTTTTCCAGACGTTCCTGATTTCGATATACACGCAGCCATCTGTGCTCCTTTGGAATACCGGGTGGAAGCCATATTTTGGTTCTTCGGTTCTTTGCCTCAAGAATGAAATCTCCACCTTCACCCTTGCTGGGATGGCCGGAAACGGAAAAGGATTCATTGTTGTTGATGAAAGTTACAACTTCGGCTGGCGCTAGAATTCTGCACTTCAGATCTCGGTACTCGATCTCTTGATACGTGGTCATGAGCAAACCGCAGAACAAACTTGCAAACTTTGTTCTATCTGCGAGCATGTGGTTGAAGTTGTTTCGTCTTATGCCCTCTCTAAAGGTGAACAACGCCAACATATAAGTGAAGACAGAGTCGATCAGAAAAAGAACGTTGGGGTTCTTCACATTTTTCACCCACGAATTGAACCCGCTTACATCAGGAACCACCTGTTGAGACATGCACATTCTTACGTAAGGTAATATGACTTCATCTGCGGTTCCGAAAAAGAATATTTTCAAGATCTGCCAGGATTTATGGTGGTCGAAAGCTTTCTGGCATGCTGTGAGCGCCTTCAAGGAACGAAATCCAAGCATCTTGGCAAGATCAACCAAACCAACCTCCCACAACAGCTTGAAACACGCCCTCACCATATTTATCTCATAATGCCCGGGTCCGGGCAAGAGAAGGATGTTTTGGAGCTGTTTTTGTTGTTCTATTAGGCGGCAACCCAGAACGTAAGGGGAACCATCGCCTCCGACAATTGTCCACTTTCGATCCTTCCCGACACAGGTTTGCTCGGCGATGTGAAGAAGGACTTTTTCAACAGCGTCATATGAGCATGGATTTTCAAATACGGGATCACCAACTGAAACTTTACAGGGGCTCGGCGCATGTGCGTGAGGAATAGTGGCATACTCGTCACAACCAGTATCTCCGGGACATATTGGGGTATCCGGATTCTCGCATACGTCGTCAACCAAATCTCTGATTCCTGAATGGCTCTCCACCTGCTCAGAGTAAACTTGTGTGATTCGACTTTGGATGAACGTGTCACGAATTGGAACAAACTTCTGACTACATTTAGAAACCATTTGACGAATTTCTTCTGTTACTTTCCTGTGACTGATGTCATCAGGGAAAAACCAATTTGCCGGTGACAGTGACGCGTTTATCTGCAGATTGGTCTGGATACCCGGAGATAGATGGACAATCGTGGTTACCACGCTAAGCAAAGCCTTTGCATCCAAGCGCACTCGCCAGTTACTGGCTATACATTGATTATTATCCAGAAATGTGACAACGTCTCCAACTGCAGGACAAACATTGGGGATGCTGCTCTGCTTGTCAAGCCATTTCAGTACAGTTGAGTAACTGCCCGAGGGAATCAGCTGAGATGTTAGGTTACACGACGTCTTGCAGCCACTGCTGAGATAATTCCGCAGACCAGTAGAAAATGACAGTGGGGTCACCGTGTGTGGATAAGCTGCGGAATATAAACAATCAACGCTTGTTGCTAACGCCAATGTCTTCTTACACTGGGTTTGTGGATTGACATTGGAAACGGATTGAAGAAAGCCTGTGACAACATCATTTCTCGCTCGTAACCATTCCACCGGATCATAGTTCTCTAATTCATCATATTGGCCTGTGCATGTCAAAGCATGGGCATCCTTGCGTACACTTTCTTGTTGTGATTGGCCTATTGCTGTTACAATATCCACTAACTCGGGTGAACTTAGTTTTCCTGTTTTTATCAGAGTTATTAATGTCTGCACTTCAGAGTTGCCCAATTTTCTGTGTTTAGCCGGAGGTTGGGCACCCGATGGAGGTGTTACTGTATGGGAAGAAATTGTACAGTTTTAATGAGGTTCCGGTAACTGAACGTCCCCCCCCAAAACAAGAAAGGTAAAAAGGTCATGACACCGTACGTAATGGACAATACATGTACACCATGCACAGACCGCTACTCGCACTTGCCAGACGCAACGGCACCTTCGAGGGTAAGGGATTTCTCATTTCTATACTACTCCTGGTGTTTTCGTTATGCTATTGTATTAGGCAAGTTATGTTATGCTATTGTGAGGTTATATCTGTTTCAATTTACATTCGATCTAAACACTTACCATTTTCAGTGCAGAAGTTCTTCTCAGCATATACACTGCAGGCTACACACAGATATGTCGGAAGTCTGGCATTCAAATATTTACGTTGAACTAGGGCTGCAATCACCGTTTTTTTGACTTTGTTCCATGACAGTTTCAATAAACGCTGATCGCCGTCGACAGAAAAATGATCATGTTCAGTACAGCCACACTTGGCTTCCATTTTGAGTCACATATAAATACCTCAAGAAATGACAAATACAAAGACCTCTCTGAAATGACTGCTGGTACACAGGCTCACATGCTTTATACCCCTGCTTTATATCCCTGTACATTCAGCACGTATTTTAGCAAGTACAACCTTCACAGTGGGGCCTCCTACTATGATTGTGGGCTTACGTAATGAATTCAAATAATGACCTTTCCGTTGTCACCACTGCCTTTCTCGCCAAAAGGCTTTATTAGTATGCAAATTGGAGTACTCCACCTGTGGAACGCATAACGAAACACGGGATATCCTTCTGAATTATGTCACTTTTTCCGGCACAACGCCATATAGCAAAGACCCGTGACAATTACGAAGAGATGTCACTTTCAGTACACCGTAGTTTGTCCGATGGGAGGTAACTCTCATGTATCCATGACGATTGGAGAAGATGCCAACATTCCCATCATGCTTTGCCAGTTGCAAAATGGTGTTACAGACGTCGTCCATGTTGTGTGTGAAAGTGGAGTAGATTTGCTGTTCCTGGAATGCGTGAGGTGAGTATATGTGTTGAAATATGCATAACGGTCTAGTTTTCATAACTCATATTTGAACAATGCAATGTTGAACAGTGAATTTTATTTTTTTATAGAAAGTGGCTTGTATGCGTGTGTCTGTGGAGTGAATCTCAACTTCAGGCAATCGCCGCTTGCTAAGTTAGGCCAATCCGATGTACTTTCCAATTCCATGATATAACTTTATTGATGGCACTTATTAGTTGCCGTGGTGTTAGATTTGCTACTTTATACGTGTCATTACAACCTACCTATATCTGACTATATACTGGAAGACGTGTTTGAACTGTATACTGTCCTGTGCTACTCCATTATTATGAGATCGAAACTTAACAAGACAGACATTCATTCGATATCTTAAATTTTCATAACGCACCTTGAATAAATGAACCAAATTTAACTTTATTTTACTGCAACCATTTCAATTGCTAGCCGTGCAGGTGTGTAGTAATGGTCGTATAAGGCAACGTCATTTTGTACGCGGGCTGTATTGCTGCTATCCTGTCTATTTCATAAAATGCGAAATATATTCCGACCTGTTTTCACAAACCTGCGGAGAGTATTCTCTGATCAATTTAGACAGGTGAAATGTACATGCCGTCTGATACTGCGTCTCTTGAAATACATGAGTGTCACAACGATTATCTTAAATGTACAATGTACGCGTACTTTCAATTCTGCTCTGACGGCATTCAGCGTTTATGCTTTATTCAATAGTTGCCATGTTATTAAAGTATTTTTTTTTCGAAGTACCTTTACAAGCTATGCACTTGAATAATGTAACAAATACACTAAAATTGATATTTGTATTGCTACTAATTAAATGGTTGGTCATGCAATCCTGTAATTTCGATAGTATTTATGGCACTGGCTTTGATGTACCCGTGCTGTATTGACCGCTGTTCTGTCTATTTAATAGTTGCGAAACCTACACGCCTTCATAAACCTGCACAGAGTATTCTCTGATCAATTTAGACAAGTGAAATGTACATGCTGTCTATTTCTGCGTCTTTTGAAGTACACCGAGGGTCACAACGAGTATCTTAAATGTCAATGTACGCGTACTTTCAATTCTGCTCTGACGGCATTCAGCGTTTCTGCTTTATTCAATAGTTGCCATGTTTTCAAAGTATTATTTTAAAGTACCTTTACAAGCTATGCACTTGAATAATGTTCATTAACACACCAGTAACAAATACACTAAAATTTATATTTGTATTGCCACTAATTAAATGGTTGTTCATGCAATCCTGTAATTTTGATCGTATTGATGGCACTGGCCTTGATGTACCCGGGCTGTATTGACCGCTGTCCTGTCTATTCAATAGTTGCGAAACTTACACCTACACGCCTTCATAAACCTGCATAGAGTATTCTCCGATCAATTTAGACAGTGAAATGTACATGCTTCTGTTTCTGTGTCTCTTGAACTACACCGAGGGTCACAACGAGTATCTTAAATGTACAATGTACAATATACTTTCAAATATGCTCTGACGGAATGTTGATTAAATGTATTACTTCACTTGTACCTTTATAAGCTTATGCATTGAACAATGTCCGCTAACACACCAGCAACAAATAACACTAAAATTGATATTTGTATGCTACTAATTAAACGGTTAGTCACCCAACTTTGTAATTTTGATCGTATTTTGGCATTGGCCTGATGTACCCGGGCTGTATTTACCCTTGTGTGTATTTAATAGTTGCGAAACATACACCAATACGCCATCACAAACCTGCACAGAGTATTTTGTCTGTATAATTTAGGCAAGTGAAATGTACATGCCCGTTTGATATCGTGGTTTGATCTGGGCATTAATGTGCATAATTTGATCACAACTTATTAAATAGATATGCAGCTATATATATATATATAGTTGTATTTTTTTCTGAACTCAGCAATGCTTCAGCAATGCAGGCTACCTATACAGTGAAGCACATATGTGCTAGAGATGGTGTAATGGTATTGTCCTTTCCAAGTTACTTCATGGTACCTCATGAGATCCTCATGGTACTCATATGAACAGTCACAATCAAAGCGTGACTGAGATACATCTTTTTTTAGATGACGACTCTATAACGAATATTATGGATTAAGAATACTGATCAGCGATACGGATTTGATATTTTGGAACATCATGATGTCTTGCCGGCATCATTGAAAACTGTTGACCGCTTCTCTCTTGCAGGAAACAAGCCTATGTTTATGTATACTATGATTGTCTTTTGAATTTGGTGCTAATACTGTTATATGGAAAATGGAATAGGTCTTTGGATTATGGACGCGGATATTCTCTAATGGACGACGGCTGGATTATGAATGACGGACTAGACGCTTGTAATTCGCACAATCTGTCATTTAATACCTGGTGTTGTTCTTTGTCAATTTGGTCATTTCTTGTCTCCAAATCTGACTCAGTCATTCCCATATATGTGTTGTAATTGACCAAAATTCAATTATCACAGTAAAACTGCATTATGTATAAGTTAGCCATGACAAACACAAACCGATGATTTATATGGACTTATTATACCGTTTTCAGCAGTTTTTCAATCATCTCCATCTGCCACATTGCAATATTTCAAGCCAACTGCCAATGTAATGTATATATATATTGATTCATTCGTTCTTAATTGCATCTTTAATCTCACGTCTACTTCTGCCGTGTGATAGGTTTGTGTATCCACCCGGGGGAGACCATATTTATGTATCGGTCCCCACGCGGATGTAATGTATATATGTTATTTTTTTCATTCTTACCTGTTCACTCGCTTTTTTTAATATTAGCCTTGTTTGTGATATTTACTTCTGCTAACATGATACAGTTAAAATATGGATAATTCAGATGTCAGCAAGAAGGATGTTCCACCCACGAACCTGATTAACTCTTTCCCTCATATAAGCGGGTTTTGACGACTTGTGTAGATCCTCATGTATCGTGTTTTGACGAGTGTTCGCCTAACTCATGAAGACGGATTTTGACGAGTCAGTTGGGTTCCCATGTGGTCGATTATTCTTGCAATTTTTGACGTTTACTTTGAGTAAAACCTAATTAAAACTATACGTTTTCAGAAAGCCAAAATTTCAATAAATCTGACTATATGGACTGTTGATATGTTTTATGGTAAGGGTAAAATGAAATCGGGAGAGAAACAGAAATAATCGATAAAAAATGCGCGATTTGACAACAAATTTGTTTCGTGTGCTCCAAGACAAACGTTCGAAAAATAGTAAAATCTGCTTCCAAATTCCTGACTATTTCACGTAACGCGAGCATAAACTACCAAAGTATCTAACCTTGATGACTAGCTCGTCAAATCTGTCCATCTGAGTTTATTTTATGTATTTTCCCGGGACCTGCTGCCTTCGCGGTAAATATGTTCAGCCGCCATTCTTTCTGAATCGGCCTTTCGTCGACAGTGACCATAGCGACCGAGTCACCACGTGACCTCTTCCTCCAATCACGCCGGGCCGCGGTCAACCTTGGCCAATCAGTGAGCTGTGTTTCTTTCACCTTATGAATATTTATTACCGTCTGTATTCTCCTGTATGGAAGGTATATTGGATTAACACAGTTATAGTTCGTTCTACATCTGCCATCCTGTCATGTCACTGCCAAATCCCGATCCTACGGAGAATTAGCTTTACGATAGTATACGGAAACATGCGAATGGTAGCCGGAAAGCAGGAAGAGAACGCATTCGGAACTCCCGAGCGGAAATCTACGAAGGGAACTGATTCTACGCTTGGGGGTCGACAACATGAATTTCCTATGAATCTCCAGATGTGACGCGCCGGAACGGTTTAATACGCATGGCTCCGAAGCCCAATCACTCTCGCGGAAGCCTTAATCCCCGACCAGCAAATATTTCCCTGCGAGTCTCTGATTTACGTCAGATATTCTAAAAACTGT
The DNA here is from genome assembly GCA_036873755.1 of Hanleya hanleyi. Classification (NCBI taxonomy): domain Eukaryota; kingdom Metazoa; phylum Mollusca; class Polyplacophora; order Lepidopleurida; family Hanleyidae; genus Hanleya; species Hanleya hanleyi. Next base: position 28,154 of record JAVTVY010015939.1, read on the forward strand.
TTATTCTTTTCATTCGAAGCACGTTTCAATAGAAAATCATCAGTTTAAATGGTACACACGCCACGTATTGGCAAGATATATTTCCCGTGACGTCACTGACAGTTCCCTGACAGACCGAAACACACGTGACCACGCTCTAGTCCAATATGGCGTCAATGGCCTTCGAGGGACATCTCAAACCGGAGATCCCCGAGAAGTTGCGAATGGAAGAGAACGGTGCAAAACGTGGCTAAAATGCGACAATTTCTTCGCTTTTTTTCGTGATTTCCAACAGAAGTAAAGCAGACACAACACATTTTCTCACAAGATTACTTATTTTTAGAATAAATGTTGCTGATATTGGTATAAAACGTGAACAAATTACGTAGAATGGGTCTGTGGGAGACCATTGGTAAATATTTCTCCACATGACATGGGACATAAAACGGGATATTTTACATCGCCGGAGAGGTATGAAAATTGAAATGAGTCCATGGGTTGAAGACCTACGCCATTACAAATCTATTATGAGCCAGAGAGAGAAAATTCCCCACAAGTCTATGAGGGAAAGAGTTAAATCCCTTCCTTTCTATGGTGAAGATATTCCTGAACAAGTTACCCACCCAGCTAATCAACAAATTGACATTAATTTGGATTTTATTGAGAACATGAATTTTAATCCTATAGAATTAAATGATATTGACCACTGCAAAGTTGCCACAGATGACAATGACTTCGAAATTTCACACTGGAATAATATTAATATTCACCAATCCAATTACTACACTGAAGCAACGTTTATAGAAAATACTAAGTTATCAGCAGTAAACAGTGATAATAAAACACCCTTATCATTTTTACACCTGAATGTCAGGAGCCTGAGGAAGCACTTTAGCGAAATTACTGGGTTCACCCATAACCTTAAATATCCATTTTCTGTATTCGGCTTTTCGGAAAGTTGGCTGAACCCTTCAACCGAAACTCTATTTGACATACCCGGCTACACCCCTTTCCCATCCTCTAGAACCAGAAAGAGAGGGGGTGGTTTAATTTTCTATGTAGATGAAAACATACACTCATGCAAAGTAAGGGAAGATCTCTCACATCTTGATGAAAACGGAGAATACGAGTCACTCTTCCTGGAATTAGTATTTGCCGACGTAAAATACCTGGTCGGTCTATTTTACCGACCCCCCGGCAAAAACGTTAATAAATTCAACAACTATCTTCTGTCCACACTAAAAAGCTCGGAAATTGAAAGAAATAAATGCGTTTTGATGGGAAATTTTAACATAGATCTTTTTAAATCGGACCAACACCCACCTACATCAGAATTCCTTGAAATTATGAAGTCTAGCTACTTCTTCCCTCAAGTTACAAAACCAACTAGAGTTCGAGCTCGATCTGCGACTCTTATAGACAACATTTTTGTTAACTTCCACGAGGAAAACCTCTTGTCCGGCATCTTTTTAACCGATATTACCGACCATTTTCCTGTCTTTCACATCTTAAAACACGAGTATACTAACAATCACTCGCAACAGAACATAACATACCGTAAAATCACACCGGAAGATATCGGGACCTTCATACAAAGAACGAGAAGCGCAAACTGGACTGAACATCAGGATGATAATAATGACCCTAACGCTGCCCTGGAAATTTTCCTGACAAAATTCACTTCCATTTATAATGACTGTTTCCCTTTAACAACCTTCAAAAAGGAAAATCATCAAACCATGGATCACTTACGGAATCCTAACCTCTATATATGAGAAAAACCGACTTTATCGACTGTATCTAACCACCCAAACCCAAAATATCCACAAGCAATTCCGGGAATATAGAAATAAATTGAACCATACCATCCGTCTATCAAAAAAACTGTACTTTGAACGTAAATTTAATGAAAGTAACCAGGATATAAAAGGCACTTGGAAGGTTTTAAAACAGTTGAACAAAAATAAATCGACTAACATGACTAATTCTTTTAATGTCGATGGCAACGAAATATCGGAAAACATAACAATTGCAACCAAATTCAACGAATATTTTAGTACAATCGCTTCAACCTTAGACACAGAAATTGCAACACTAATTTCGACTTCTCCGATTACCTTGGAACTCCAGTTACCAACGATTTTAAATTTGTAACGATAACCCCTGAAATTGTCAAACAAACAATTATGAATCAGAAATCAGCCGCACCAGGTCTAGATGACATACGAATGTCGCTTGTAAAACATGTTTCCGAATATATCTCTGCCCCACTCTCCTCCATTATGAATCTTTCTTTTACGTCAGGAGTTGTCCCTGGTGTTTTCAAAACAGCAAAGGTTATGCCGATATTTAAATCGGATGATCCTACTAGTCTTTCAAATTATAGACCTATATCCATTCTACCATGTTTTAGCAAAATTCTGGAGAAGCTCGCTGCTACAATGGTATCAGATTTCCTGGAATAATCAAACGATATTATATCTAATGACCAGTATGGTTTCAGAGCAAATCACTCTACTTCGATGGCTGCGTGTTCTTTATACGATATACTTATATCTGCAAAAGAATCGAAGAATTACAGCGTAGTTTCATTCTTAGACCTCTTGAAAGCGTTTGATACTGTTAATCACAGTATCCTCTTATCAAAACTAGAACACTATGGGTTCGGGGTCTGTCAAACAACTGGTTTAGAAGCTATTTAACTGCTAGATCGCAATCTGTTGTTTTTAACGGTTCACATTCACCCACTTTGCCCATTAACTGCGGTGTCCCTCAAGGATCGATTCTTGGACCAATATTATTCCTTATTTATATAAACGACATAAACAATGCAACGGATGTTTTAAAGATTATTCTTTTCGCTGATGACACAAGTACTGTGTACTCCGCTAAAAGCCTGAATGATGTCATCAATACTATGTCTCGGGAATTAGATAAACTTCACAATTGGTTCTGCTGTAACCGTTTATCTTTAAATATTAAGAAAACCAAATATATGCTTATTAGGCCGAATTCTCGAAGGATTCCAATAGACACCACTCAACTATTCATCGCCGGTATCAAAATCGAACGTGTCCCAAGTTTTAAGTTCCTTGGGGTCATCTTTAACGATAACTTAAATTGGAAATCCCACATTAGTTATATCAGCAATAAAGTGTCACGTAACATCGGACTCATCAATTATATAAAAAACATTGTAAATAAGAAAACTCTTTACATCCTATACTATTCAATGATATTTCCATATTTGTCCTATTGCAATATTCTTTGGGGAAATACATATACCACACACCTAAATCAGTTAATCCTCCTGCAAAAACGCGCTCTGAGGGTGATAACCCTGTCCGGGAGGCTAGCCCACACTTTACCTCTTTTCATTGATCTCAATTTTTTTTACAGTTATCTAAGCTAAATTTATTCGCTTGTCTTTTGTTGGTCCACAAATTTATTCATCACCCTGAACTGCTACCATCAACTTTCCAGAACTATTTCACCAGACAATCGGATATTCATACCTACATGTATGGAACAAGGGGACAACAGCTTAACCTGTATAGGCCATTTTATCACTCTAACCTGTCCTTTTATACTACAAAAACTACAGGACCTCGTGAGTGGAACAAGCTACCTTCTACAATTAAATCCATCACCTCAACATCATTGTTTAAATCCAAAATCAAAGAACATCTGGCTCGAAATTAACGCTGTTTAATCTTTGTTTATTTTCATTCAAGGCTAAAGGAAAATGTAAAAAAACTAATATACATTTATATACTTGTAAGCATTTTTTCAAGCACCTCTATTCAGCTTTTTGTATCTGAACATCGCCCGCTTACCACTTATTTGGGATAGAACAAGCCCTCTGGGGTTTTATTCACGCCAACACAAATTTTATTGACTCTTGATGTATTACATACTGTTATTATTTGTGAATAAAAATTCATTCATTCATTCATTCATTCAATCTCTACTCTGTTAGTTAACACATCATTTCCATCGTTGAGATGATGAACACTAGATTTGGAGGTTTACCTTTTATTCTTTGGATCATATTCCAAACTTTTGTTATAGAAGTATGTGTGTTGATCTTAGAAACATAATTTTTCCAAGAATCCCGTTTGTTCTGTTTCATGGTTCTACGAGCTTTAGCTCTAGTTACTCTGAGGTCTGTCAAATTTTCAGAATTTGGATTTCGGCGGAAACACCGTTCAGCTTTCTTCCTACGTTTCCTTGCTTCTTTGCAGTCATCATTAAACCATGGTTTTTTAATGTGTGCAACTCCTGAAGATGTGGGTATGGTTTGGTTAACAATTTCAATCAGTATATCTGAGAATAACTGTATAAGATCTGAAACATCAGCAAAAGAATCTGCTTGTAGTTCTTGTGAGCAAAGCTTTTCAAATTCTGACCAATTTGCTTTCTTGAAATTATACCTTGTTAAAGGGGGGTCATCAACTGAATGAACAGTGGGAAAGTGATCACTTCCACAAGGGTCATCATGAACAGACCAAGACAATTCTTCGAGTATAGGAAGGTCGCAAATTGAGATATCTAAAGCTGAATAGGTTCCATGAGCTGTGGAAAAATGTGTATAAGAACCATCTTTAAACATACACAAAGGATTATTTGATATAAAATCTTCAAGTACTTTTCCTTTACAATTCTCTTCTTTATCCCAAAATTACTACGGCCGTTAAAATCACCCATCAATAAACAAGGTTTAGGGAGCTGATCATAAAGATTCTGAAGTTCACCAAGACAGAGACCTCCAGATGAAGGTATGTACACCGTGCATAATGTGAATACAGAACTGAAAGTAAGGCGAACTGCTACAGCTTGTAAATCTGTCTTCAAATCAATAGGACTATGCAAAACACCCATTTTGACAAGTATTGAAGAGCCGCCTGTAGCCTTTCCATGCTCTTGCAAAGCATAGGAATGATAGGGTGTATATTGCCGTAATTTAAATTTACTTTTATCTGCTTCTTTGAGAAAAGTTTCGTTTAAACAGAGAGCTGAGGGTTCATAATCCTGAGTTAACAACTGAAGCTCGTGTAAATTTGGCCAAACTCCTCTGCAGTTCCATTGGACGAGGGTGGGAGACTGAGCCATTTTTAGTCTGTATGAAGAACTAACACACAAGAGTACACACACTAGGAAATAGTGTCAACTTAGCCATTATGAACGTTTAATTAAAGGTCTTCTCCTCTGGCTTTTCTGTTCTTTTTTCTATTCTTCTCGCAACTGCTGCATATCTTTGTCTTTATTTCTATAAATTCCTTGTTCTCTCTTCTGTTTACATTTCTTTTTCGACCTCTGGTTTAAGGAAGTCCTGTCGGGTCGCTTATTATCACAAGATTGATCCATGTGCTCAACGACCGCGTTTTTGTCTGAGGAGAGGTTTATAGGTGTATCTGTGTTGAGAATGGAGTTATCAACTTCCCTTTCACCTTGATTTTCATCTTCCATGAGTATCTCCCTGCTAGCATCATCACTAGTGAACTCCTCAAACATATCATCATCGGGAGAGAAGTTCACAGGTGTATCCGTTTCAGAAATAAAACCAAAATCTTCATCTTCACTTTCTTCATAAATTGAGGGCAGCTCATTTCTAGCATCATCTCTGGTGAGATCAGCAACCACATTTTCAGCTGAGGTCAAGTACAAGTCACCACCAGAATGCACAGGTGCATCTACTGAGAGTAGCTAATTTCTAACATCATCTTTGGTGAGCTTAGCACACGCATCATCATCTGGGGTGAAGTTCGAGTTACCACTGGAATGTACAGGTATAGAAATAATGTCTTCATCTTCACCTCCTTTCCCATCTACTAGGGGCAGCTCATTTCTAGAATCATCTGTGGTGAGCTCGGTTTCGACAATGGCATCCGAACGCACAGGTGAATGTTCACGACGACTGCCGTCTACATCAAGTGCAGTAGCAACATTGCTGGGCATTTGACTATCATCAGGCATGGGAATTGCTATCACTGAAAAAATCTACTTCAAAAAATCTGAAATTTTCCACCCCCTACCAGGAATATGCCATTTTTGGGCATTTCAGACAGAACTGACAACTTTTTGGTTTTCAAAATATTGATGAAAAAGTCTGAAATCAGCCTATTGAAGGGAAATTCCCATGCCTGTATCATTGACAACGCTGTCGTTCTCAAGCCGGACAGAGATCCAACAGTTTGAAGAGTTTCTGGATCTACAATTCTCTCATACTCATTTTCTTTAGACTGCTGATTATGAAGAACACTTTCCGGACTTTCATCTACCCTATTTCTCTTGGGGGGTGGACCAGGAATATCAAAGGAATTATCAACATTATCCTCCTCTGAGAGAGCTGAAAATCTGTTTTAGCTGTTGGGTACGTTTTCTGCTTCCTCTGTGCTCTTTTTACTTTTCCTTTGTCTTAGCTTAGAATTCTTCTTTGAGGTCTTGCCATCCGGTCCTACAATTGACCAAATGCTATCACCAAATCTTTCAGGTTGCTCGACTTCCTGTGCGTTCATTGTGACAGAGCTCTCCGCAACGGCGGACTTTTCCGTAGCGGAAGATTTCTTCTCTGTATTGGATTGAATTCCAGTCACATATTGTGAAGCAGTCCGCTTTTTCTGTCAGTCGGACCTTCTGAGTTTTCACGAGTTTTACATTTTCCTTTTTTGTGGCCTGCCTGTCCACAACTCAGGCATTTATTCTGAAATGGACAATCCCAAAACATGTGATTTTCATCTCCGCAGGTGTAACAGGTTTTAACCTGACCTTTATAACAAACAGGAAGTCTGAAGCCGCCAAACATAACTGTAGAGGGTAGAGTGGTTTTGATGCCAGACATCCACACCTTCCTACTCCCAGTTTTGAAATCCCTGTCAAAAGTATAGTACTCGTGGGATATGTCATGAACTTTACTATATTTCTAAAAAATATGTATGATATCGGTGTTGGGTATCTCCACAGGGCATTTTGTTCTGACAAGTACTTTCGTGGGTGCAATCTCCTGCAGTCGACAACTTTCACTCTATACGCGCCATGTTCAATTGCAAACGGCCCAGCACACATATTACCGTGACGTCATCAACATGGCGCGTAGAGAGTGGAATTGTCGACTGGAAAATTCAGACGGCGATATATGCGTTACTATTTTAAAATAGTGCGCAGGAGGGGATAGAGATTAGATGTACGGCAGTTTCAGAGGTGGGTGATTCGTAATAAAATTATCTAAAATCCTCGCTGGGGGTGACTGGGACCGTCGTATAGCCCTCATACTAGAGGGCTATATATTATTTAGCTAGCCAAATATCAATCGGCTTAGCGGCATTTAGCCCCAAAAGTCTAAGGCTCAGTGGCCTCTCTAACAGTATGTGTGCCATAGCACTAACAATAATTATAGACTCCCACCCAGGGAGATCCAGAAAAGATTCATTCGAACAAACAAACAAACAATAAAATAATAACAGTTGTCAACAGTTTTACAAATAGCCCGCGCTATATATTAACATAGCCCGAAAACATCGGCTAAGGAGTCTATTTTTTCTGGTTGTTGTTGTTGAATCGGACGCCTTTTTTTGTGATAGGAATGCCACGCCCCTTTACCCTATATTTACCTATCACAGCCAGAGTTTCTGAGTTATATATTAGCCAGAGTTTCTGAGTTATATATTAACACAGTGCCTCCAGACCCAAAAGCCCCGTATGACAGTGTTATATTCAAGACAGCGCCATCTACCTACACAAGGAAAATTGTGAACTCTCAGTTTAATTGTCCTAGCACTAAAAAATACTTATTAATTATAGACTCCCTCCCACCCAGGAAGCTCAAGAAATGATTAAATTCGAACAAACAAACAAACAAACAAATAATAACAGTTTACAAATAGCCCGCGATATATATACATCAACAGTGCCTTCAAGGAACCAAAAGCCCCGTATGATCGTGTTACATTCAATAGAGCGCCATCTACCTACGCAAGGAAAATGGTGATCTAGGTCAACCCAAATGGGCCGACCAAGACAAACAAAAAACCGCCGCGAACAGCGAAAATCTGACGAATGAACTCAAAATTACACCATGAACAGATGCCAAAAACGTTCACGAAAACTACTGCACAAAAAAATCTGGAATAATACCAGCTTAAAACCCCAGAAATACTCGAAATAACAGAGACAAAATTGCACGTGCAAATCACTCAGTTTGACTACATCCGGGAACCTCGTGATACATGATCCCCCTAGTTCAACAAGCTGAACCCTACTGACATTTAATTTTGTGATATTGATTATGTAGGGTTCAGCCGTTGAACCGAAATTTCCTATCGCAAAATTTTCGCCTCCCGACCTGGGTAACAGCGGGTGGATTTGTGCTCATAAAAAAGCAATAATACTTACCGGTTAGCATTCGTTTCGACAGAGTGTCTATCCATCAACTCTTCGGGCCATATATTTCCACTCTCCAACGAACTTTGTTTCCACCAAGGGCAAACGAAAAAATTGTGTCGAACAGCGTTAGCAAAACATAGCCTATAGCATTGGGCCCTGCTTCGGAGGGCCAATGTCTGGCTAATCCAAGGTACGTGTTTGACGGCAGATTTTCAGATCGAGAACGAGGCCATGCTTACGTCACGGGACCGGACACACGTGGTTTCGGGGATTTCTGACAGATCCAGTCTGGGGGAGATCAGAGATGGCAACTCCGCTGAGAGTTCGGGAAAATAATGTGCATTTGCTGTGGGAATAAAAATGTCAAGTTTTTTTTAATACAATCAGAGGCAGGGAAAAAGAAGAATGTATAAGGCTTCTCTTGTGTTTGATTGACAACAGCAAGAGCTCGCTTCAACATCACATTCGTCCTGATATCGTCGGTCGCCATGATTGCTGTTTGAGGGAAGCCCTTTCATCCTAAAAATAGCGAGCCAATGAGAAAGCTGGTCTCGATCCAAAATGGCGCGGATCGAACGACCAATGGCTGGCGGAGTTCTGGTACACTATCACTGTCTGTTACCTAAATTAACTGACAGTTATACAGTCTATAGCAAAACATGGCAAAACGTAGCCATGTTGGAAACGAGATCTCGTTTGGATGTCCAAATTCCGGAACGAGAGAACCAACCGGTAACGGATTTCATGAAACCACACAACAGACACAGCACGCGTCGTGTAGAATGGTCCAGGGGAAATGAGAAGCGAAAATTATTACCCATGAAAAGCACAGAATTGAGAAAAAATAACGAAATTCCCTGTGTAGGATATTGTTACTCCAATACTTCTTTATTCAATATTCACTTTGACAGCGGGAAAACAATACAGTTTTGCAACTGGGAACCAGATGTGTTAACTGGAATCGTTGAAAGGCATAAAATGCGAGTCAATTCTAACTAAATAATATATAGCCCTCACGAGTATGAGGGCTATAGGTCGGCCCCAGTCACCTCCAGCGAGGGGTTTAGATAATTTTATTACGAATCACCCACCTCTGAAACTGCCGTACATCTAATCTCTATCCCCTCCTGCGCACTATTTTAAAATCTTGCGCACTATTGTGAAATAGTGACGCATATATCGCCGTCTGAATTTTTCAGTCGAAAACTTCAACCGTCTACCCGCCATGTTGGTGACGCCACGGTATATGTTAACATGGCGCGTATAAAGTGGAAGTTGTCGACTGGAAAATTCAGACGGCGATATATTCGTTACTATTTCACAATAGTGCGCAAGATTTTAAAATAGTGCGCATTAGGGGATAGAGATTAGATGTACGGCAGTTTCAGAGGTGGGTGATTCGTAATAAAATTATCTAAAACCCTCGATGGAGGTGACTGGGGCCGACCTATATATAGCCCTCATACTCGTGAGGGCTATATATTATTTAGCTAAGTCAATTCGGGACCGCGTTTTCCGTATAAGATTCCCGATGGTTATTTCTTAAGACTCTTGTCAGTATTTATACTTTATCTAAAGATCACGAAACAATGCATAAAATAACCAAGTCTGAGGACAACAAATGAGTGTAGATCAGAGCTTTTCCCATCGACTAATCTACAAATACCGCATTGAAAAGTCACTGAACGGTACTCTTTCTCGCACAAGTGATTTTCTAAAACAAACTCGATTTAGCCATGATCTTCTTGCACAGAATTCAAGTTCTACTGACAAACATACTGTAAAAATATTGACCAAGACAATGTAGCTTTCCCTCTAACTATAACATAAACACGCGAGTAGTAGGTAAAACCCCGGAGCCCGCCAATTGACCTCAGAAATTTGCATATTGGGGGAGGTCACAGAGGTCAAGTGCACTATAGTTCCGGCAGAATGACCAAAAAGCTACCTCCAACACAGGAGAGTTCCAATTGTTGCAGGGAATGTATTCCTCCGCGGTGATGCGGTCCTGGCGGTGATGCGGTCGCCGAAAAAAGCTTCCGCGGAGAAAAAGTAGTCCCTAGATGAAATGGTCCGATTGGGTCGAGTGAGGTATCAAAGTGAAGCATTCGTGAAGGGGCATCTGATGGGCTGGGTGTGGGGTTGAAATATCGGCATTCTGCGCATGCGCGGTGGCCAAAGGGTATGAAAATAGCCCTTTTGGAGCTAGGGGAGCCACAAATGGTCCAATGGGGTCATATGAGGTATCCATGTGAAGCATTCGTGAAGGGGCATCTGACTGGGCTAGCGGCTCGGGCGTTGTCACCATTCTGCGCATGCGCGATGGCCAAAGGGCATGGAAATAGACGTTTTGGGATCGAGGGGAGTCCCTAATGGGCCGATGGAGTTGTATGAGGTATCCATGTGAAGCCTATGTGAAGGGGCATCCAGTCATGGGTGGGTGCATGTAAATTTTTTCCTGAAAAAAAAAGAAAAAAGAAGCGGAACACGGACTTTACCCCTAAACTAGGGGAAAACCCCTATCACCTCTAGCCAAAAGGGCTAATATCGGTCCCCGGGCTTATTGGGACCTGCCTATCAAGTCAATGGGGTGATGTGAATAACAACAAGTTCAGCAATGTTCATACAGTTTATTATCCCCAATGTTACATCATACCCAGGCTGGGGGAGCCGCCCTGGGTATGTTTAGTATGTTCACAGCAAAACAAATTGAAATATCAAACACCATGTTTTATTATTTAACGCACCGTCACATTAGGTACAAGTGTTTACTGAGCTCAAGTCAATGATCAGCATGTAGACATAGAGAGTATGTACGGCATGTTATGGTATTCATCAGTGCACGAGTGACGCATTCAACCGATGGCGGTGGTGGATCAGCTTGGTAAGGAAAAACGTAACATTGGTCACCCTCTTCACTGTCCACTTGGTGTTGGGTCGTTGTTGTTGGGCCCATTCCAAGGGATCCAATTTTTCCACTTGGTCCAGCATCATCTCTAGCGACCTCCGGTTAATGATGGTAAACGGTTGGTCGTACACTGGGTTGATGGCACTGGAATAGAAATAGCGCAATTCACCCGTCATCTTATGGCATAAGATGTACCCAAATGCTACATTTAATGTGAAGGCCGTAGGTTGGTCATTGAAGATGGTTTCCACGTAGCTGCGTAGACGGGTGAGGTTGGTCAGTGGGAAATTGTAGATATCTTGAATAGGGCGATGACGGTGGAAACAGTGCCGTGTCATGGACCAATGGCGCCGAGAGATGTCACTCTCTGGATGATCTTCGGGTAAGAGATCGCTAGGAACATTTATGGGTTCGTCCAGAAAATGTTCGATGTTGTCAGGCGTATGACTCGAAACCGTAACGGTGGGGTCCGGCTGGAAATCCAGGCTCTTCCCAACTGTGGGTATAGGCGGGCTCTCCGTCATCGCATCACCAGTGGCGTTCGTCTCCCCGGGCTCATCTTCACTGGGTCTGACCTTCCGCGGCTCCTCTTCAGTGGAAAGTTGTCGCCCAAACCGTAGAGACGGGACATGAATCAAACGCTGATGCCGTCTTAACTGACTGCGTCGTTTGAAGAGTTGACCACAATCCTTACAGTGTTCCGTCGCGCCCTCGTGGAATGAGCGTTCGTGGCGCAGTAAAGGATCCTTCCGATTAAATGACCGTGCGCAGGTTATACAAGTATACCGTACATCGTTGTGGGTGGAGGCCTTGTGGCGGTGCAAGTCGTGCAGACGAGTAAACTGCTTCTGGCAAGTTGTGCAAGTGAACATCTTGGTGGTTGACAGAGTGTCTGATGAAACGGCCAGGCCGCTTCCCTTTTATAGCACGCTAGCTTGTGATCTATTTTTAGCACACTCAGTTCAACTATCCCCAAGTCGAGGGTCGAGGATGACTGGTATTGTAGTGCAGACTGCGAAAATACTCACAGAAAGAGCCAGAGTGAGAACCAACGGGCGAAGAAGCTGAAAACCTCACATCCCGACAAAGCCGCCGACCACAAGCACAACTACAGCATGGCTATGGCATGGCGTGGTTTGAATCTACTTTGTCGAAGGGATGCCGTCAGAGAAGCCGATGATGATGCCATGATGTCACACTGGCTCATTGGCCTCCTGCACTTCTTCAACAAGCGACATGTGAAGTATGTCATCCTTGCTCACAGATTGATGGCTTCCATCAATGGTTGGCTTCCCGAGAAGATCAGACATGAACTGAGGTGGGATCGAACGATTAATTACAGTGGTGGTATAGGTCGCAATCTCCCAGCAGATCTGATGAATGAGATCCTCAACCGATTATTCAAAGATCTGCTGGGTACTACCAAGGGGCACTGCACCTCCGCAATGCTAGCAAGACGCAGCCAGATCGTGGGTCCTTTCGGAGAGACATTGAACGTGTTGTTTGATTCTAAGATCGCCGAGAATTAAGTTTATCGACACCGAAGACGGGATGCCGACCGCGATAAGAACGTTTCACAAGTCATCAAAGTCATCCAGAAGGAGAATCTGTTCCAAGTTATTCCGGGACGACAGCACCGTAGTTTCCCTGGTTTCGAACACAGCGAGGATGGTAAGTTTCCTGGAAAATTCCTTCCCAAGATGCGACAACTCTCCAAGAAACTCGACGTCAAGCGGAGAGTGGTGTTGAATGAATAGACCACGGAGTATTGCAGGCAAAATGTAAGGCAAACACTGGGATAGGACGTTCTTCACTTTCGGATACCCAGTCTGCAATAGGAATATTCCGGCTGTGCTATCCAAAACATGGGTAATACGATTCATCGTTCTGAGTGGTCATTCAGATCCAATGTAGAACATCACGCACTGACCTCATTCATACATCTTGATTAGCGTTTTGTGGATAATCATACCACCGATGATTTACACCAACCATTCTTAGACGTCACAGGACTTGTGAACCCTTTCTTCGAAATATCATTAATATGAATCACCTACCACTCCATTATATAAACGACGGAGGTAAACACACGAACAATGGTGTCTATGTGACTCAGTTCCTGGTAGGAAAGTACCACTACCCTAGGGCATTCAAAACATTTTGAATATAAGTGCAGATACATGTAATGCGTCACCGTGAATGCTGTTGTATACTACGATATTCAGTTTAGAGAACGCCAATACGTCATACCAGAAGCAAATCCACTAGAAGTCTGTAACCTTTAGATTAGACCAGCTAGACTGATTGCATCCACCCGCTTGTAACGCACGATTTGACGTAGGTTCGCAGAAAAAATGAACGTGTCACGCATATTCAAAACAAAAATCGATGAAATGTCTCACTCATGCATGGTCCCTCGCGTACCGACTTCGCATCTCGTCTCTCGGAAGAGTCTAGTGTTGCAGGCTGTTTGACGAGCGCCAGTGCCGCGTATGTTACACACTTCTAGTGGATTTGCTTCCGGTGACACAGGCGAAACGAATCAATGCAAGTGTCATTTCTGACTCATTTCGTTTTAGTGAGACTGTTGGATGCGTGAAAGGGTCGCTTGAACGATCGTTCAACTAGAGCTAGATCTCTGACATTTCTACAAGAGAGGTCTATCTTTGCAAGTTGTTTGTCCAGAGTGAATGGCGAAGTGATAAAGCGTGAAAGTGATTATTTTTAATAATCAATCGGTGGAGTAACGCGAGGTCAAATATCCTCGCAAGATGTCTACTGTGTAAATCGTGTCTATCGATGCGATAGATTATATCGAAAATTGAAAGATTTGAATGCAGGCCTGCAAGTGGCTCACAGTGATAATATAGGAGGAAATATGCCAAAATATAGGAGAAATATAGGAATTTTCTTAATAGGAAAATATAGGAAATAATGCAAGACAGGTCTTTGCTACATCGTATGTACCAAATTTGATAGCATTCTGGTGTTTAATCCAATTAGTTCAACTGAACGCAGTCATATCATAGTGGTGGTGATTGAGGAGACATGTTTTGCTGCTTGGTTCAACAAAGAGAGGTTTAAAAGTTTATATTTGCCGGGCGAAACGAGGCAAACAATTTTTTCCGAAATTTATTTCCTTATGCCAGTTTGACTCATTTCAGAGATTTGGTGAAAGTTTACATGAGAAAAAGTCAAAATATAGGAAATATAGGAGTTTTTGAATAAAGTATAGGAAACTATAGGAATGACTCAAAAATATAGGAAAATATAGGAGGCACTTGCAGGCCTGTGATTGATTTGTATTCTTGGAAATACCGATAATTTGAGAAATGTTTGAATGTATGCTGAGCAACCTACAGTGGCATCGGAAAGAAAGAATTTTATACCGCAATTCAAATTTAATTCATGATTTCGCCCATTGCTAGCTGCATGTGTCGGGTTGTCTGCCACAGAAACGTCGTCTGAGAAGGAATCAGTTCGTACTATGGAGTGGGTGACATGGTGTGTTCAAGATAACACAACCGATTTAGCCACTAATACAGAACAGAGTTTTTTATTCAGAATATTACTCATTTTACAATGTTCATCCGTCTTATATTCATGCATTATTGGCGACGATTGGCTGTTGTACACAGCAGTCAAACGAAAGTGACGAAGAAAAGGTTTTCAGTTGACCCCAGAAATTGACTCTGTGTATTAAAGTAAAAGTAAGACATTTGCGTGTTTGTATATAGGTCTCTATTGCATTAAAATGAGACATTGATTGTCCAGTTATATGTGGCTATTCTTCGGTCGATTCAAAAATTAAGTATACGGAAACGCTTTTTCTCTGAATTTCACCTGCACGGCGCGAACTTTTATGCCAAAAATAGGGCTGGACAGTCATCCCTCCCCCTTCCCCGTTAACCTGAGCCGCGCGTTTATGTTATAGTTAGAGGGAAAGCTACATTGTCTTGGTCAATATTTTTACAGTATGTTTGTCAGTAGAACTTGAATTCTGTGCAAGAAGATCATGGCTAAATCGAGTTTGTTTTAGAAAATCACTTGTGCGAGAAAGAGTATCGTTCAGTGACTTTTCAATGCGGTATTTGTAGATTAGTCGATGGGAAAAGCTCTGATCTACACTCATTTGTTGTCCTCAGACTTGGTTATTTTATGCATTGTTTCATGATCTTTAGATAAAGTATAAATACTGACAAGAGTCTTAAGAAATAACCATCGGGAATGTTATACAGAAAACGCGATCCCGAATTGACTCACATTTTATGCCTTTCAAAGATTCCAGTTAACACATCTGGTTCCCAGTTGCAAAACTGTATCGTTTTGCCGCTGTCAAAGTGAATATTGAATAAAGAAGTATTGGAGTAACAATATCCTACATAGGGAATTTCGTTATTTTTTCTCAATTCTGTGCTTTTGATGGGTAATAATTTTCGCTTCTCATTTCCTCTCGACCATTCTACACGACGCGTTTTGTGTCTGTTGTGTGGTTTCATGGAATCCGTTACCGGTTGGTTCATTGTTCTCGTTCCGGAATTTGAACATCCAAACGAGATCTCGTTTCCAACATGGCTACGTTTTGCCATGTTTTGCTAACGCTGTTCGAGACAATTTTTTCGTCTGCCCTTGGTGGAAACAAAGTTCGTTGGAGAGTGGAAATATATGGCCTGAAGAGTTGATGGATAGACACTCTGTCGAAACGAATGCTAACCGGTAAGTATTATTGCTTTTTTATGAGCGCAAATCCACCCGCTGTTACCCAGGTCGGGAGGCGAAAATTTTGCGATTTGGAAATTTCGGTTCAACGGCTGAACCGTACATAATCAATATCACAAAATTAAAAGTCAGTAGGGTTCAGCTTGTTGAACTACTGATCCCCCCAGTGGCGTATATGGAGAATAGCCCAGCTATTTTGTTCGTCATTGATGCTTCTCCACGTCATTTCAGCGTACCTGACAAAGAATATTCAGACGAAATAAATTAGTGTTATTTTTGTCAAGGTAAGGGTGAAAGTATAAAAGGCGGTGGAACAAAATATATGGCATCAACAAGTAAAGAGGGTCAGAGTGATTTGCCGGTGTTGCCGGCAAGTTACAAAATTCTGGTGAGAAGTATTACGAATGAGCGAAAACGTTGCTTGGTGGTGCCGTGAACACCACTTGATCGCGACAGCCATGAAATGTGCAAAATGTGAAGGCCCGACAAGAGAGGTGGCGAAAGCGGGCAGCGGTGACGACATGGAGTGGCGTTGTACAAGACGATCTGCCGTGCACGACAATCCATACGCGTAAATTCTTGGTTCTCTGGGTCGAATCTGACTCTAGAACAGATTGTAGAATTCACGTAATTGTGGTGTTCGGAACAGCCGTTAGGATTTGTGGTGGATGAGGTGGAGATAAGCAAATTTACGGCAATAGAATGGTTCAATTTTTGTCTCGAGGTCTGTATGGTGAAGTTGGAGAAATGCAACAGTGCATTTTGGTCGGATTGTAGAGGTAGATGAATCCTGCTTTGGCAAGCCTAAGTAGCAGCGTGCTCGCGTCAAAACGGAGCAGCAGTGGGTATTTGGTGCGATTGAGAGAGAAACTGGTAGGATGCGCATGGCACGTTTGCCAGCCCGAGGAAAGATCAACCTGTTACCCCTCATACAGTAGTGGATTCTTCCCGGCAGCACCATTATGAGTGATCTGTGGAAAGCATATTCGTGTTTGACCGACGAAGGCTATGTACATTTCACGGTCATTATGAGTGATCTGTGGAAAGCATATTCGTGTTTGACCGACGAAGGCTATGTACATTTCACGGTCAACCACGGTATGAATTTCGTGGATCCTGATACTGGAGCGCACACCCAGACAATAGAAAGCAGTTGGTGGGCCGTTAAACGTCGATTGAGTCACAAAGGTGGGACCAGTAAAGCTCTATTGGAGTCTTATCTGATCGAATTTTTGTGGCGAAGACAGTACGGGAATGATGCCTTCGCTAATATGCTTCGTCATATTGCGGAGGTGTATCCTGTAGTTTAATTTGTCCAACGACTGAAACTCTCACAAAGATGGAGTGAATGATGATATTTTAGTTCCCAAACTATTCTCCCCCATTGTGACCCTCCCTTAGTTGGTATGGATGGATGCAGCTCGAATTAGGCGAGATGTAGGGATATGATTGGTTGCGCTGCTCTGTTTTGATGTAACTGCATGATCACATGACCTTTCGTCAAACAGTAATTGTTCGTTTGGTGCACGCCCTTCATTGACCTGATTCGCGGCCAAGCTGTCACCTCGCTAGAATGTCGGGCCGACAAAACGACCGGAAAACATACAGTGGTGTTCACGGCGGGTTCTTCGTCGGCGATTTGTCGGTGAGTATTTCTTTTTTAAAAGACTTTATGTTGGAAATATTGAGATTTTCCTGATTACACATGTATTTGCGGTACGGCAACTCTGCGAAGATTGATATAATGGACCACGCGGTACATGGCAATGTGGAGAACAAAGGGGTTTTTGTCACATTATCATCGTTTTTATGAGAAATATACACGGACAGGGTGGGAAATATTCGGGGAGGTCAAACGGTGGAATTTGTGCGAATTTTGGAAACTTTCATTCATGACTCCTAAGTAGGTCAAGTCCATTCACGGCTTACCATGGCTCTAATTCTTTACTATTGCCGATTTTAAGCAAACTTTTTAGGTCAATTCCATACACGGGTTACTATGGCTCGGATTCTTTACTACTCCCCAGCACTACTACTCTGATTATGGTCGCATTTTTGACACTTCCGTATTGCTCGATCTAGCTATAAAAGTTAGATCTACCTATTTTAGCTAAATCCGTGATGGAGCCCAACCTGAATACAGTTATAACAGCTTAACGAATAAGTTCTGCTTCCGGACACGCCTGGCTGTATGTTCCCGGTGGCTTGTCTGCTCCAGTCCGCAGGACTCCACGGCACGAAATTTCACAGCACAAACACATCACCCGCAATAGTCACAAATGTTCGCCCAGACCGCAGTCCGAAAGTTCGCATGCAATACCACAGTATCGCAATACATGTGCAACCATGCACACTTCCAATATGTGTTGCTGAATTTGGTAATCAGCACATGTAACGTTTACATATCGTCAATGTCCAGCACACGTGCCATCTCCATCTCCATCACACAACTTCACTGCATTTTAGTATGTGGATCAGTGGATGGCACAATCGTATCTTCTCTGATACCAAACTAAACAAAATACTCCTGCATAGCTGTACTTTGCGAGTATATAACTATCTGGTGAGTTCACAATAACAAAAAAAACCCACGTCCTTCCAACACTCGACTTTCTGGCTGAATGCACTAACTTCTCCATCTGTTCAGCTGCGTGTGTCCCTGTCACTTGTACTGTACAGCCAATCAACGTTTCCGAGGCCGCATCTCACTACCATAATGCAAATATAGAACGTTACTGTTCACGCTGTGAAAGTTACCGAGAACCCTCATATAAGACGAAACGAGCCACACGGAGGCCTACCTCATAGTACAACTCGATACCGCCAAACATACGACTTCATATAAGACGACTCGATTTGAACATCCGATTACAAAAACGGGCATTTATCGGTAAAAAAAAAAATCAGCGAAACAAAAATAAAAATCGGTCTATATGGAAAGTCTAATCTTGACCGCGATCATTTATCATGCGTTCCACGGCTAGTCAGTGAAATTGGATTGATTGCGTCCAGGTTTTTGGACTGGTATAACAATGGCATTATGCCATGATGGCGGAAAGTCTTTGGTCACCCAAAGTCTGTTAAATATAAATAATAGGATTTCTAGAGAAGATTCTGCTAGATGCTTTAAAAGTCGATAATGAATATTATCAGGGCCTGCAGCAGAATCGTTTGCTTTCAAGAAGTTTGTTCATTGAAAACAAAGCAGTATAGCCTTCACGGTTATTGGTGGAAAATTTTATTTGATTCTTCTCTTCTCTTTGTTGGATATTTTGAAATTTAGGTACATAAAGAGTTTTTGGCAGTTGTTTCGCCTAACTTGTTTGAAATTTTCACTGTGTCAGTTATCACCTGATTTCCATCACTGAGATGACCTTTAATTTACCTTTAATTTTGTGAATCATGTTCCAAACATTTGTTATAAGAGTTTGTGTATTGATCTCAGAAACATAATTTTCCCAAGAATCACGTTTTTCTGTTTCATGGTTCTACCAGCTAGCTCTAGTAATTCAGTGATCTTTTAAATTTCCAGAATTAGTATATCGGTGGAAGCACCGTTCAGCTTTCTCCCACATTTCTTTGCATCTCAACTTGAACCTAAAGTATTCGCTGACTGGCTGCACCTCACTGACTGCACCTCTCGTCATATTGAGAGAAGTATCCTTCCCCAAGCAAAGCAAGTACGGAGAAAGAAGTTCTAGCAAATATATATAGTAAATTCGTCGCAGTCTCCGCAGATAAAGCTCCAAGTCATATAATATTAATATGTAAGTATTACTATTACCAGGTGCTAGTTAACGAACGGAATATAAGTACACAGTCAACGAACAGGTCTGAACGATTTATTTAACAAACACAAAACGTTTATCGATCTTCCAACGACTCCTAACGATATACCAAAAGTATGTTGGACGCCCCAAAAGTACAAAGTACCATACAAAGCTAGATTTATAGCTGCGTCTGCTTCTTGTCCCTGTGGACAGGAGGTAAAAACAGTTTGGGAAAGACAATTTCTAAAACTCTAGTGTTATATGTGTACTAATTGTGCACCCTCCTGAATAGCAACAGAGCAAATATGCCTGTTCTCACTAATTTTTGAAACACTAATTTATGTGTAAAACACTATGCCATAAAGCACTGGATAGCATGTTTTCCAAAAATATGTGATGTAGTTTTTAGGCACAGCCGTTTTTGTGTGATTCAAACGGACCCTTGTCTACATTCAAACAAAAAATATGATACTCTCACGTAAATTTCCAGGATATTGAACAGTAGCTAATCCTGACCTCTTTTATGCTACCAGTGGCATCATTATCTCTCAATGTGCCAATGAATTTAAGGTAAGACTATAATTATACATGCCATAATCAGGTAATTTAATCTAAGACGTTTATTGTAATTCTCATGGAAAGAATACTGCGGAAATCTTGAATCGGCGAGCTTTAATAGCAATCGCTGCGTTACACTTGCTTCGCCGTTTTATGTCGGATGAAACATGGCATTTAAATGAACTACGAAGCTGAACTAATACAGTCTTCCCACCGGGAACCCCGTGTCGGGAAATATTTAGCCAAACGCAATAAAATGCGCCAAACTCTTGCTAATATAATTGCTCCATGCGCGTGTGTTATTTTACTGCTATTTTATCTGATCGAGAAATTCAAAGAAACGCCGGAATGATAGAATCTTTTCTTAGATAATTCGCCCTCTAATGTCATGCCAGAAATAACAGCATTGATTGATTCCTAACAAATAACCGTCCGATTTAATGTTAGGATTAAACTGTTAGACTGTCCCATGGTGACCACCCATGCAGTGCCCATTTAAGGCTGATTTTTATTTAGTGAATGGTGGGGAAAAAATTCAAAGATTTTTCGCACCTGGGATCCAACGTTCATTAAAAATGCAAGATTTGGTTGAAACAACTTGCTATTGAGTACGATCTATTTTGCCTTGAAGCGTTTTGCCTCCCACGAAAGTAAGTTGAAAGGGACTGAATTCTTGCAGGCACGAATTAAGTATGCCCATATCTTTTTTATTATCACGACTGAAAACCAGAATGTTTTTATTATTAAGACTGAAAGCCAGAATGGCTTGAAACCTATTGTTTTGTCTGGATTATTCTCATTTTTTATTACAGCATATTTTATGATCGGGCGAACATAAAAACGACTGAACCGATCAAGGTGAAACTTCACAAGATGTTCCAGAGATAGAGAGAGGGAGAGAGAATTAGGGTTTCATTAGGATCAAACAAAATTTTAAGTATTCCAACAAAAACAAGTCAACAACCCAGCAATCCAGACGTAATCAACACAACACACCAAAAACATGAACATACATTAAAGCTTATACAACAAAAAGATTTCTTCCAAATAACCTAAAATACAGTCTTCTTTTACCTGACTAAAACATCTTCTAAAGTAGCCGCTTGATGAAAAGAATCTCAACCTTCAAAACATGCGACGAGCTATACCATATTTAAAATAATAATTGTATGTTGGTCAATCAAAATATCGATTTGTGCATGGGTTCTTTGGAAATCTCTTATACAACACTGTCACGATCTAACTGATCACCACATTTTACATATCTTACCAATCGTATGACGCTTGTACACGCGAACATCTAATGACTAACTATCTAAGACAAGACATGACTGTTATTTTGTCTGGAGGATTTCTTCCCCTGTTCAGCAGTAGTTTGACGTCTACTATCCTGAAATATGTGTTTCCTTGTAACAAAGTTAAGGTGTATAAATATTAACGAGAGTACTATCTGCAATTCCATGTGACAAATCAGAATTGCCATTGTTACGACGGATGGCTGAGATTATATTCACTTGGATCGTTTCTGATACGGACCATTCACGTTGCACTGTCTTTCCATCGAGTAGAGATCATTTGTTTGTAAAACATTCCACTAAGCCGGAGATTGCTTGGCTATGACCTGATCAGTTGTACAGACATCGAAACGATTCATTTGCAATCGAGAAAATATATAGATCTTAATGGATATGAAGTCTACGTGGTATAATGTATTTGATACAGATTTAACGACATGAACATTACATTGTCTTGGGGAATGGCAGATAACGGCTGATTGCTAGACGAAGAATGTAGGTTGTTTTATTTTATACGTGATGAATTTTGGCGATCACGGTTGCACACACACGCTTGTTCCTGTGAATACTAGGTGAAGGTAAATTCGTTGGATGACAGTGCATTTTGGCCAGGAAGGACCTACGCAGAGAGAGAGAGAGAGAGAGAGAGAGAGAGAGAGAGAGAGAGAGAATTTAACGTCTTTCAGCCGTCTTTCGATCAAATAGAGAGATAAAATTAAATTTATGTCGCGTTCAGTAATATTTCACATATATAGCGACAATTACATAAAACGCGTCAATAAGGTTCGTCAACAATCCAACAATAATCCAAGAAAATGGTTAGAAACAACAAATTGAAAAACTGGTATATACATTACGATTTATATAACAGACCGACTGCTCTCGAATACTTTAAAATTCCAATCATCTCTCATCCGACTCGAAAGATCTTCTACAAGCTCGATGCAATAACACAGTGTATCTTCCACAATGACATATACCCTATTAAGATAGACTGCTATAAAAAAAAGAAATAAATAAGGTACTGTACTCTCTGACTGGTCTATAACATGAATCATTTACAACAGCAAACTCAACCATACTCATCTGGCCAGCCGACAATATGGGTGCTGTCTGAGCGATGTATTATCAGCAATTTCAATGATGTCTAGGGGATTCATTCTCGTATATGTGTCATTTTCTTGTCAAATATTCATAACATAATTTTGTCGTTTATGTCGTTAATAATTCTCGTTGACGGCCTATATGGCTACTCGTGACGGTCAAACTGTCCGTGAATAGTAGAATTCCCTGAGCAGTGTTCAACAAATTATCCAGCAATAATTATCGCGAAGAGGATCGCACTGTAAATAATTCACAACCATTCGCATTAACCTGATCGACATTTCCTGAAGACATCCCTTAATCCAATATCCACCACTCCCACGAGAATCCATTTCTAGCTTAGCCAAATAAATTAATAGCAGATGGTAAGGTAATCAGAATATCTTGACAGTGTTAAGGGATTACAAGCGTCTAGTCCGTCATCCATAATTCAGCCGTCGTCCATTAGAGAATATCCGCGTCCATAATCCAAAGACCTATTCCATATAACAGTTTTAGCACCAAATTCAAAAAAGACAATCATAGTATACATAAACATAGGCTTGTTTCCTGCAAGAGAGAAGCGGTCAACAGTTTTCATTGATGCCGGCAAGACATCTAATACTGTTATGTGGAAAATGGAATAGACCTTTGGATTATGGACGCGGATATTCTCTAATGGACGACGGCTGGATTATGAATGACGGACTAGACGCTTGTAATCATGATGTTCCAAAAATATCAAATCCGTATCGCTGATCAGTATTCTTAATCCATAATTTGCTGTAAAGTCGTCATCTAAAGAATGATGTATCTCAGCCACGCTTTGATTGTGATACTCATGCATTGATTTCATTTTTTTTCATTTCATTTTTATTCACCAATTTGAAAATAATCATATGAATTAAACAATAATGCAATAAAGGTGGGAGCAAAACCCCTAGGGGCTTGTTCTATCCCAGAAAAGATATACAAATTTATAGTTTCAATTCCGGTGAAAATTATTAAATTATATAAGGCCAATTTTTAATATATATATAAAAATTAAAATATATATATATATATATATGGTTTCACGGATTATTTGATCAGGCTGAGAAATCTGATGAGACAGGATTGACCCTGGAATTGTGCAATCAATTGGCCTGAAACTGCTTTGTTTTGGATGGCACGGGATAAGGGTCTATTCCAGTACAATTCCTGATATTTACACTCAATCTGGTTGAACAACAGTGATTTGTGATTACCTTATCTTCTGGTTCTATATCCACGATACAAGTTCACGTCAATGTTATCAATTAACTATCTTTCATATCCTAACCCCGTAAGAGAATGTGCCTAAAATTCCATTATAATCGAAGCAAAAATGAAGCGGTTCACGGGGGTCATCCAATGTGGTATCCATATTTCGTCGAACGCATTCTATTGTCGCTGAAGCTGCCCACTCGTTGGAATTTGTAATGTCACTCCCTTGAAGCACACTGGCCATGTTCGAGCATTGACAGTGATTGATAGTTTTGGTCAGAAAGGGGGAAGCTGTCAGGTGGTATGTTGTTAGAATGGAAACTGGTAGGAGTATCCGCACAATTGCCGTCTTAAATAATGTAATTATGAGAGAGAGAGAGAGAATTGAGGTTTAATGTCGCGTTCAGCAATATTTCAGCTATATAGCGACGATCAAACAAAATTCTAAGTAAACAAGTCACTAACTTAGTAACCCAACGCATGAAAACATACATAAATTAAAACTTATGTAACAGCCCGATTTCTCTCAAATAACTCAAGATGCAATCCTCCCTCACCCGACTAAAATGATCTTTCAAAGTAGTCGCTCGATAAAAAGCATCTCTTACAACCGTAAAACCTATGCATTCGATAAGAATATGTTTCACCGTGAGATCATCATGGCATGGAACACACCTTGGGACTGGCTCTTTTTTTTAGTAAATGTTCGTGAGTTAATCGTTTTTGGCCGATTCAACATCGCCTGATCATGGCCTGATCGAAACGTTTCCGGATGTTCAGATGAGTATAGCCTACAGTTTTTTTTTGATTATGATGAATTGTAATGAAACAATCATGCAATTTCCCCGAGACAGTAGACCTTCGTTCTCATGCCATCAGACTGTTAAGTAATAAGTCAGATTACCTTGGATAGCACTGGGGTTAACGCGCATGGGTCTCGGCCAATCAACATCGTCCGTTTCTAAGCGGTGCGGTGTGGGCTTAGGATGTCACAGCTAAAAAAGAGTCTGTGCACTTGTCAAATACTCGAGCATCCAATTTATTCATTCTTCTGTAAATATAATCTCTCTCGTCTGCAGATACACACATCCAGTGTCGATCAAATCGATACAGACTGAATGCGCGTATTTCGACCCTATAGAGTCAGAGGGTGTTATACCGACAGTTTAGGAGAGAAATTACAATTTCGACATCGTAAACTATCCCTTTCTGGATAGTAATATTCCAGTGGGACCTGCATATGGCGTATACATATCTCGCTTAGTAGCATTTGCTAGATCCTGTGTTAAATGTGATGATTTTAATCAACGTCACAAAACATTGTTGCAGAAACTTATAAAACAGGACTATTCCACCAAGCGCCTCCACTCAAAGTTTCTCAAATTTGGCGATACATATCGCATGCTAATAGCAAAATACGAACGTAGCGTGCAAGATCTATGGCGCTACGTTTCGTAACTTGTGTCTAATTCCGCTTAACCCGGGGCTAAAGGCCGTATGAACCCATGTACTTCAAGATCCTCATGGTACTCATATGAACAGGCGCAATCAAAGCGTGACTGAGATACATCATTCTTTAGATGACGACTTTACAACGAATATTATGGATTAAGAATACTGATCAGCGATACGGATTTGATATTTTTGGAACATCATGATGTCTTGGCGGCATTATTGAAAACTGTTGACCGCTTCTCTCTTGCAGGAAACAAGCCTATGTTTATGTATACTATGATTGTCTTTTTGAATTTGGTGCTAATACTGTTATTTGGAATATGGAATAGGTCTTTGGATTATGGACGCGGATATTCTCTAATGGACGACGGCTGGATTATGAATGACGGACTAGACGCTTGTAATTCAAACTCTGACATCGGAAGAATATATATATTTCTACAACAAGAAACTGATTTTTGCAAAGCTGAGAGATTCTTTCTATCAAGCTGCTTAGCTTTGAAAAAGTTGGAAGTATCTCCAACGAAACGTCAGCTCCACAGCAATAAAGAAGTTGTTATCCATATAATAGCATTGTGTTAAAATACAGCAGCTAAGCTGCTTAGCTTTGAAAAAGTTGGAAGTATCTCCAACGAAACGTCAGCTCCACAGCAATAAAGAAGTTGTTATCCATATAATAGCATTGTGTTATATACGCCAACTTCTAAATGCCTATCAAAGAAATTAAGACTGTATTTTAGATTATTTGAAAGAAATCGGTTTGTTGAATACGTTTTTTGTATGGGCAGGCTTTTTGGGGTGTTGTGTTGGTTACTTCTGGATTTCTGGGTTGTTGACTTGTTTTTGTTGGTATGCTTGGAGTTTTGTTTGATCGTCGCTATATAGCTGAAATATTGCTGAACGCGACGTTAAACTTTAATTCTCTCTCTCTCTGATAGTTGCATTCGAGAATTTCATTTTGAGGAGAAATAGAAAACAAGCTGCATACAGGTATACCGTAGAAAGCTCAGATTTGGATTTGGATTTGAGCATAAATTTCTGTTGATTTCTTCACATCTTGTGTTACATATACATGTATGTACAACAGAATATATGCGATAGCGCTATTGGGTTCCACACTTCAATTCAGTTTCTTCATGGCATGGGATAAGGATCCATTCAAGCTCAGTGTGTCGGTTTCCAATCCAGCTGGTTGAACTGTGATTTTCGATCGTATCCTCTGGCTCCCTATTTATATCACATGCCTACGTCAATGTTATAATTTAACAATCTTTGATATATGAGAATTTGATTGAAATAAGATATTATTAAGATCGAAGCAACAACGAAATAGTTTACCGTGTTCGTTCAATGTGGCGTCTTTTCAAAGAGATGGTATTTCTCCGAAAGTATTTTATTATGACTGAAGTCGTCTATTTTTCGGAATGTGTTATGACTCTCCGCCTAAAGCAAGCTGCAAACTTTCCGACAGTGATTGTAGTGATCTGAGAAAAGTAAGTAGTTGAGTACGGAAGCTGCTGCCAGTGTCAGGACAAATGCTGCTCTAAATACTGTGATTATGGTGGGATGTAGTGATATTTGTGACGGACATAAATGCCCTCAGGTGGTAAAGCTTTAGTTACTTTCCGGCATTGAATTGAGAGGAACTCCCAAACGTCATGGTTCGGATATAGTACCGCGCGAGACCATGACAGCTGATCATTGCATTAGAACAGTAACTGGAAGAGACACAGAAACCGAGCGTTGCGTTGATAGATACAGTGTATTATATTGAAATTTATAGATGATTATCTACAATCTTCCAAAAACTATTTACTTTCTTAACATTGTGCCTTCATATCATCTGTTCGAAACGATCTCGAGGAAATTGGCAAAAATAATATATTCCAGAAAAGCACCAAAGAACCTCGGCAAACCAGCTTCAAAGAAACTCGATGTGGAATTGAAAAGAAACGAAAAGGAAATGACGAAAGAAGTGGGTTTTGACTGGGGGAAATGAACATCTGACAGCGGGAAATGTCGGCTACGATTAATGTTCACGTTCAGGTAATCTTCAATATGATATAACTAATGACTGACAAGCCATCTAATGTTTTTAATGAAAATTGTCAGCCTGTCGGACGCAGTGTTTTTAATGAAAATTGTCAGCCTGTCGGACGCAGCGTTCATTCGGACAGAGATACATGGTTCGGGTGAAGGAATTCGAAACGCAAAGGAACAATCCTTCGCCCGATTCCTCATTTCATACATTTTAAACCAATCAGCTAGAATTACTTTGATTTCAGAATTTTCCACCACGTTAATATAGACTTCTCCACCAATCGTTTCCTCCAGTATCTAAATCGTGTATCAATCGCAAGTATACTGACTAAACTTGTATGATTAGAAGAAATCTCTCGCGATCAGTTTTTCGAATCGCCTATCTGTACCACACGGACAAGTTTCTACTGGATTGCATATACATACCCATCTCACATCACATGTATTATGGGCAAGGCCTGATGGGGAGTAGCATTAAGCTATTATGATCTTTTATGCTGTAGACAGAGGTCTCAAATGCATTATTTCGTCCTCTTATATATATACTCGTATTGAGGATAAGATAATGTGTATTCTCCAGCTTATTGTTCTCTCGTCACGATGGTGATAACTAATTTGTTGTTTTGTTAGTGCCTTTAGCTGTATCTCAGCATATCTGTGCTAATAAAGAATTGAATTGAATTGAATTGTATACATATATATTTTTCAAAAGTGGAAGGCACGGGCACAGGGATTTATAAATCTCTTATCTTAAAAATGTTCCTAGAGACAAGTTTCGTATAGAGTTCAAATAGGGCCGCTATATATTAGCTTATGCCATGTAGAATTTCACGTGATAATGATCACGATGTGGGATGAAGTTTACTCCTTACCAATAAATCGCGTAAGCTCCGATTTTTTGAGTACGCTATGATAGGTCTCAGATTAAATGGCAAGCGGAGTTTTGTTTGGAGTGTTTCGTATTCCTCCTTCAGTATACGGGCCGCTTCAACATTCCTACGGCTATATTGGAGAACGAAGGGAATAAACTCTTTGTTAGCAACTTTACCTGGGTCTATGTTCATACCAAAGGGTTGCCGTGTTTGAAGTGTTTTGATCCAAAAGGATTCTCGAAGTGCGCGGTGATTGTCAGTTTCTTCCTGTGTTGGAAATGTAGGAATTCTTTCTATTGGCATAATTTGAAAATGGTGCTGAAATGAATGTTCCGGTAGATTAAAATGCTCATTGACCGGGCCTTGTCTAGACTGATGTCTGATTTATGTATGTTGGCACGATATCTAAGTTTGTTCTTAGTTTCGCCCACATACTGTTTCAGGCATTTTCGGCACGTAATTAAATAAATTACATTCTCCGTGTCGCAGTTTAGTTGATCCTTAAGCTTGTATTCATTTTTGGTCTGTTCGCTTTTGAAAGTTGATTGTGTAGCAAGTACTTCGTCCAGTTTACACTGAGGTTTTATACATTTGGAGGTCTTACCATTGCCATGATTAGGGCGTTTATGTTTTATCCTTACAGGTTCTGACTCACGACCGTCATTTATCTGGCAGTTTGTGATTTGGCGAAGTGTTTCAGATTTAATATGCCGTAAAAACCGGGCGGAATAGCCTCTAGGTTTCAATGCCCGAAACAGGATCGCACATGAGTGGTGAAAATACTGTATATCGCTCGAATTTCTATGGAATCGAATGATTTGAGATTTGACTATGCCCTTAAATAGTGCCTTTAGCTGTATCTCAGCATATCTGTGCTAATAAAGAATTGAATTGAATTGAATTGTATACATATATATGTATATTTGAGTATTTTGGAGGTTTTAAGCTGGTATTATTCCAGATTTTTTGTGCAGTATTTTTCGTGAACGTTTTTGGCATCTGTGCATGGTGAAATTTCGAGTTGATTCGTCAGATTTTCGTGGCGGTTTTTTCTTTGTCTGCCCATTTGGGTTAACCTAGCACGCTGGACAATCAAAATGCCATTCTCGGGAGGTTTCGCTTGAAATTGCGATCTCCGGAGGTAAACAAGGCATACATCCCTCCAAATTGTCGGAGTATGGCAGATTTTTTGGCATTCAGCAAACTTTAACGCACAGTTACAGCAAAGATGTAAAGGTAAGCGAAATTTTACATAGCCCACCGAGTAACCACGTTATTTATCTGTCATTTAACATATACAGCAGTCCCCACAAAGCTGTCAAAGTCCGTATCGAAGCAAAACAAACTGGTGAGCTGGGCTGTAATTTCTCAATTCAATCGGTTTGGTTTGCGTTTTGCAGTAGATTTTCAGGGCTCACGGTACACACGAATATCCTATCACTCCAAATCATATATCAAATGAAAGCTTATGTCAACGGGAATGTACTTCAGCGTTTTTCTTTGGCCGAAAATACGTATTTTGTCCATACACACTAAAAATACGTTGACTAGACATTCTCAGGAGTTAGATAAGCCATGCTTCGGAGGGTTATATACAATAACAGAAATATTTTTATTTGCTGTGTTTTCATTGCGAGAATTGTATTTAATACGAATAAAAACTAATGCTCTCTATGGTCTTATCTATATTATTTCGTATAGACCGACATGACCAGTGATGAGTAAGCTTTAAACAGACCTACCTGCATGTTGGGTTGAAAACGGAATTTTGATTTTCACAAAATATTGTCCGTGGGTTCTGAGTCAGCAACTAAACAGTAGTCTTTTCTGTACACATACTGCAACGCCTCAAAGCAGAAAACATTTTATAGTACATAAAGAACAAACATTTGTTCATCTTAAAACGTTTGAGGTGTCGCCTTTTCTACACGGATAAAAATTCTTCATGAAAATGCCTCCTTTGGTGGTTCTGTTTTGCCATTTATCGGAAAATCGAAATACAACTTTTGAAACGGTACAGGTATAGCTAGCCTGCCAGCCTTCGTCGATCTCGTCATGATAAAAATTTGTTAGAATATCAGAAGCCCGCGCTTGAAATATGAAAAAACATAGCGAAAATATATAGGTACAAGGACATCTGTATTTTCCTAGTTGTAGAATTGTAACTCTCATATTATGGAGCGAATCCCGGGAAGATTTGACTTAATTATTCTCAGATTACCTTTCACATTAAAACATTTTCTGCACTCATGATGGGTCTGAATATTTCTAGGTTAAGTTCTCACACATCACCGTGTCACCTATTTTACAACAACAGCGACAGTTTTACTAAGGTAAACAGATGTTTTCTGACACATTGTTTAGATGTTTTCTCAATGTGCTCGATTTTGCCTATTTTACAACAGCGACAGTATATAAGGTAAACAGACATTTTCTGAATGTGCTCGATTTGCCTATTTTACAACAACAGCGACAGTATATCAGGTAAACAGACATTTTCTGAATGTGCTCGATTTTTGCGAATACTTACTGGAATATACTGGTATAACGTACAACTAACTACGTGTTACCTCCCTGGAAGGTATCACTTGTGGTACGGTTTTAATCAAAACCTTCGTCAAAATCTGGAAATAATTAAAAAATTGAATATTGTGTATTTTTGACGATAATGTTTCTAGATAATATATGTCTAGTAATTGCCCAATAAGTCGCCTTGGGATTTTATGTTGTGTAATAGTTCGTAATGACAAGTTATCACACAAAATCTAAACTCCGCCGAACGTTTTTTTTTTAGAATTAACGACATTTTGTAAATTTTAATATTTAAATGGTCTGGCGAATCTTTCCATATTATGGTTCAACTGATGGTCTAGATAACTGGAATATTAAATTCGGGAACGTGTCAAAATGTGGCGATTTAATGTTTCTTGGAGAATTTTTTTTTTTCATAAAACTGATGAATGAAAAAAATAGATTAAAAAGTCACAGGGGTGAAGTCATGCCTATAGTGACCTTTCTGAATACACCTGTGTACTATGAACTATAATTCTGCGAATATATTATAGATTGTTTATTTTGCCGAACTGTTGGCTTTTTCCTCTACCTATCTAGGTGAGAGTTGCAGTTCTGCATCAAGCGTTGCTTATGTTAGATGAAATGTCTGATATAAGTCTATTCACAGTCCATGCTAGTTTAATTAATGATTGGTTCCTACATAATTGCTAATACCGGTGATTTTCTTGTCTGTGAACCAACCTACCAAGAATAATATTAGCATTTCTGGAAATGTAATATACCGTGTTAAATATAAACTACAGAATCGGACTTGAAATACAGTCTAACGATAGTTTTGTATGTTTCAGTTCGCTGGTGCCTTGGAACGGCAATTTTCACAGGCCTTCCAGCGACAGAATCAAATGGTACCGGGATACGTTCCCGAGAGGAAGGTTTTATAGCAACTACTAATGACACAACTGTGTCGTCGTCATGTCGCCAGCTAATGTCGTAATTGCGCCATTAGCAGGCGACTCATTCAGAGTCGACTAAACATGACGCAATTAGGACATTTATGTCATTAGTAGTTGCTATTGCAAGTATATCGAAGATTTAGTCATATATCATGTGGTATATTTGTTTGCCTTAAAGGTCATCCCAAACGCTATGAGGTCAAAAATATAAAAAAATAGTCCTTTCGATTCTGAAAATAATGATATTTTTTTCATAATTTTGTGCAGTCTGGTTGGCGAGATATTGCCGTTTGAAAGGTGAAAATCGCTCTCCTGTCAATTCCAGCTGTGACGTCACGGAGGGAAGCCGTCTTGTATTCTCTATGTTAAAGCCGTATACCACAGTCGTATGTAGCTGCTGATTTCTGGAGATTTTCGGAGTATCGGGGCATCATTTTTAAATATGCCGCGACGTTGTGTAGTGGGAGGTTGCAGTTTTACTACAGATGACGGTGTTAGTATTCATTTGTGGCCCAAAGACGAGAAAATCGCTGCAAATTGGACGAAATTTGTACGCAACACGAGAGTGTGGAAAGAGGGCCCGAGCCAGTACTCGTATAATTTGCTCGGCACATTTTGACAGAAAGACATCATTCGAGGACATCTACAGCGTAGCAGTTGAATTCGGGTACAAACCAAAACTAAAGAGAACAGCTATTCCAACTATCAAACGTAAGAACAATCAGAATGTGACGGCAAAGAAATCGGACAAGGAGAATCTATCACGGACATCGGCTGAACGAACCTAGCCTGCAAGCGAGGCCTCGGGCAGGGGGACGGCTGTACATGCCCTGCTCGCTCTCGCGTGGCATTTGTTGCTTGAGCAGGTTAGACTGGATGAGTCTCTATTTCATATATACACGTTTAACCATTTGTTCCAATGTGTCTTAATGTCTGTATTTGTATGTTCAATTTTATTCATTCTATGTATGCGTTTTTAGCCAAATGTTGGCACAAACTTCACACAAATAAATTATCTAAATTATATACTATTTAATAATAATAATAAAATGATCTTTCATAAATATATATACGTTTGATAAGTAAATAAATAAAAAACACCAATTGGAGTGAATGGCTGTAGATACAGAACTGATAATTATACTTTCATAATCCCTTGACATTTGAGATTGTGGGAATATCATTCGATTTCAATTTAATTGAGGTAATTTGTCGAAAATTGAGCAAATGTGAATGCCGATCCACTCACCACGGCTTACTTTTCGCCATGAATGTCCAAAGTTTTTTTATCAAACTATATAATTCTGAAATTGGTATTTCATGGGGATTATGGGAAAACAAACAAAATTCAAGTCGGACGTATATCAGTAGAGTTATCAACAGTTTACTGTCCATACTGCCGAATCCCGGAGTTTATCCCTTCGAAAAGGCTGCCTCGGTCAGTAACAACAATAACAACACAGATGTGCTCGTTCGTTGTGGAAACATGCTCGTTACCACTTTTTTTTTTAGTGTCACCTGCTATTGTCACAATGCAGTTGTGATATTTGCTGGCGACATGACAACTGCTGATGACACAATTGTCGTAATTGCGACAATTGTGTCATTAGTAATTTTTAAAAAACTGCTAAAAAGACTACTATCAACAAACTAAGTATCGGTAATATATATTTATGCATCACCCTCCGAAGTATGACTTATTTAACTCCCGAGAATGTCTACTCAACCTATTTCAGTGCGTATGGACAGAACTATGTATTTTGAGGTCAAATAAAACTCTTTAAGTATATTCTCGATGGCGTGAGCTTTCATTTGATATATGAACTGGAGTAATATGATCTTCGTGTGTACCGTGAGCCTTGAAAATCGAGTGCAAAACGCACACGAAACCGATTGAAGTGAGAAATTACAGCCCAGCTCACCAGATTGTTTTGCTTCGATACGGATTTCGACAGCTTTGTGGGGACTGCTGTATAGGTTAAATGACAGATAAATAACGTGGTTACTCGGTTTGCTATGTAAAATTTCGCTTACCTTTATGTCTTTGCTGCATCTGTGCGTTAAAGTTTGCTGAATGCCCCCAAAACTGCCATACTCCGACAATTTGGACGGATTTATGCCTTGTTTACCTCCGGAGATCGCAATTTAGAGCGAAACCTCCCGACAATGGCATTTTGATTGTCCAGCGTGCCTTGATCACCATTTTCTTTGTGTAGGTAGATGGCGCTCTATTGAATCTAACACGATCATACGGGGCTTTTGGTTCCTTGAAGGCACTGTTGATATATCGCGGGCTATTGTTATTATTTTCTTGTTTGTTAGAATTAATCTTTTCTGGAGCTTCCTGGGTGGGAGTCTATAATTCAGATTTTTTTTTAGTGCTAGGACAATTAAACTGTGAGAGTTCACCATTTTCCTTCTGTAGGTAGGTGACGCTGTATTGAATATAACACTGTCATACGGGGCTTTTGGGTCTTTGGAGGCTATTATTTTATTGTTTGTTTGTTCGAATGAATCTTTTCTGGAGCTCCCTGGGTGGGAGTCGATAATTATTTGTTAGTGCTATGGCACACAGACACTGAGCCTTAGACTTTTGGGGCTGAATGCCGCTAAGCCGATTGATATTTGGCGTGATTTAAAAGAGTCTGTCGGGTCAGGGCCGAAAGTTCTTGATGGATTAGCGCAGGTGACAAAGGATCTCTGGATTGTGACACTAAAAAATGAACAAGCCAGAGATGTTCTCCTCTCAAACGGTATCTTGGATTTCCAAGATCAGTGCGGTCAGTTTGAGGAGATTACACCCACGAAAGTACTTGTCAGAACAAAATGCCCTTTGGAGATAACACACACTGACATCAGACATATTTTTGAGAAATATTGTAAAGTTCATGACATTTTCCACGAGTACTATACTTTTGACAGGGATTTCAAAACTGGGAGTAGGAAGGTGTGGATGTCTGGCATCAAAACCACTCCTCCCTCCACAGTTATGTTGCGGAGATGAAAATCACAGGTTTTGGGATTGTCCATTTAAGAATAAATGCCTGAGTTGTGGACAGCCAGGCCTCAAAAAACGGGAATGCAAAACTCGTGAAAACTCAGAAGGTCCGACTGACAGAAAAAACCGGACTGCTTCATAATATGTGACTGGAATTCAATCCAATACAGAGAAGCAATCTCCCGTTACGGAAAAGTCCGCCGCTGCGGAGAGCTCTGTCACAATGAACGCACAGGAAGTGGAGCAACCTGAAAGCGTTGGTGATAGCATTTGGTCAATTGTAAGACCGGATGGCAAGACCTCAAAGAGGAATTCTAAGCTTAGACAAAGGAAAAGTAAAAAGAGCACAGAGGAAGCGGAAAATGTTCCCAACAGCTCAAACAGATTTTCAGCTCTCTCTGAGGAGGATGATGTTGATAATTCCTTTGATATTCTTGGTCCACCCCCCAAGAGGAATAGGGTAGATGAAAGTCCGGAAAGTTTACTTCATAATCAGCAGTCTAAAGAAAATGAGTATGAGAGGATTGTAGATCCAGAAACTCTTCAAACTGTTGGATCTCTGTCCGGCTTGGAGAACGACAGCGTTGTCAATGATAGTCAAATGCCCAGCAATGTTGTTACTGCACTTGATGTAGACGGCAATCGTATTGAAAATTCATCTGTGCGTTCGGATGCTGTTGTCGAAACCGAGCTCCACAGATGATTCTAGAGATGAGCTGCCCTTGGTAGATGGGAAAGGAGGTGAAGATGAAGACATTAGTTCTACACTTGTACATTCTAGTGGTAACTCGAACTTCACCGCAGATGATGATGTGTGTGCTGCTCACCAAAGATGATGTTAGAAATGAGCTACCCTCAGTAGATCCACCTGTGCTTTCTGGTGGGGACTTGAACTTCACCCCAGATGAAAATGTGGTTGCTGAGCTCACCAGAGATTGATGCTAGAAATGAGCTGCCCTCAGTGGATGAAGGAGGTGAAGGTGAAGATGTTGGTTTTATTTCTGAAACGGATACACCTGTGAACTTCGCTTCCGATGAGGATCAAGCTAGCAATGAGATACTCATGGAAGATGAAAATCAAGGTGAAGAAGAAGTTAGTAACTCCATTCTCAACACAGATACACCTATAAACCTTTCCTCAGACAAAAACGCGGCCGTTGAGCACACGGATCAACCTTGTGATAATAAGCGACCCGACAAGACTTCCTTAAACCAGAGGTCGAAAAAGAAATTTGAACAGAAGAGAGAACAAGAAATTTATAGAAATAAAGACAAAGATATGCAGCAGTTGCGAGAAGAACAGAAAAAAGAACAGAAAAGCCAGAGGAGAAGATTTTTAATTAAACGTTCATAATGGCTAAGATGACACTCTATTTCCTAGTGTGTGTACTCAGACAGACAGACAGACAGATTTTGAATTTGTGGCCTCCCATCCTAAGTTGGATGATGTAGGCCATGCCATTGAGTTTGCTTTAAAAAAAAGAGTCAATTAAAACATTACTTCAGTATATAAAATAAATACTTTACGTTTGATTTTAAAAGAAACTATTTTTAAAAGATGAACAATGTGATATATAAACATGTATATTGAGGCTCCAAAGGCGTTATTGTGTAAGAAGGGGGAGGTATTACTTGAAAAGATAATATAGAAACAACCAACATGCATATATTACAAAACAACGACCCTATTTATCAGAAATATATAACTGAATTATAAAGGCCCAAACAGCACATGCATATTTTATTTTCAATTAACAATAAAGTCATCATATTGATTTAGACAAGAGTACTTGAGTGGTTATTAAAAACGATGTAACATAACATCTCTACTCCTCCTGATGAACACCGTGAATGAGGACCACATGGTATCCTCAGACACTGATAAAGCTCTTTTATCAAGTAGAGGAACATTTTACCCACTAATAAATTAGAACTCAAGTCTATCAAATTTACAATTATATGCATGTACATGCATATGCATGGAATTCAATCCAATACAGAGAAGCAATCTCCCGTTACGGAAAAGTCCGCCGCTGCGGAGAGCTCTGTCACAATGAACGCACAGGAAGTGGAGCAACCTGAAAGCGTTGGTGATAGCATTTGGTCAATTGTAAGACCGGATGGCAAGACCTCAAAGAGGAATTCTAAGCTTAGACAAAGGAAAAGTAAAAAGAGCACAGAGGAAGCGAAAAATGTTCCCAACAGCTCAAATAGATTTTCAGCTCTCTCTGAGGAGGATGATGTTGATAATTCCTTTGATATTCCTGGTCCACCCCCCAAGAGAAATAGGGTGATGGAAGTTTGCTATATAATCAGCAGTCTGAAGAAAATGAATGTGAGAGGATTGTAGATCCAAAAACAGTTCAATCTGTTGGTTCTCTGTCCGGAGTGGAGAATGACAGCGTTGTCAACGATAGTCAAATGACCAGCAATGTTGCTACTGCACTCGATGTAGACGGCAGTCGTAGTGAACATTCACCTGTGCGTTCAGATGCTGTTGTGGAAACTGAGCTCACCACAGATGATGCTAGAAGTGAGCTACCCTTAGTAGATGGGAAAGGAGGTGAAGATGAAGATATTAGTAATACACCTGTACATTCTAGTGGTAACTCGAACTTCACCGCAGATGATGATGTGAGTGCTAAGCTCACCAAAGATGATGTTAGAAATGAGCTAACCTCAGTACAGGCACCTGTGCATTCTGGTGGTGACTTGAACTTCGCCACAGATGAAAATGTGGTTGCTGAGCTCACCAGAGATAATGCTAGAAATGAGCTGCCCTCAGTGGAT
>JAVTVY010015941.1:0-64566 GCA_036873755.1 Hanleya hanleyi
CGAGAGGGGCCCCTAGTGCACCTATTGAGTCGAGTGAGATATCAATGTGAAGCATATGTGAGGGGGCATCCGAAGGGCTGGGTGTGGGGTTGGAATATCGTCATTCTGCGCATGCGCGGTAGACAAAGTGTATGGAAATGGACGTTTTGGGGTCTAGGGGAGTCCCTAGTGGGCCCATTGGGTCGAGTGAGGTATCAACGTGAAGCATACGTGAGGGGGCATCCGCCTGGAGTAGTGTGTCGTCCGTTTTCGACATTCTGCGCATGCGCAGACAGGGAATTGTGAGAAAAGGGTATGGAAATATACGTTTTGCGGTCTAGGTGAGCCACTAGTGGCCTGATGGAATCGAGTGAGGTATCGTTGTGAAGGATACGTGAGGGGGCATCCGCCTGGAGTAGCGTGTCGTCCGTTTTCGACATTCTGCGCATGTGCAGACAGGGAATTGTGGTAAAAAGGGTATGGAAATAGACGTTTTGCGGTCGAGGTGGGCCACTACTGGTCCGATTGGGTCGAGTGAGGCATCAATGTGAAGCATACGTGAGGAGGCATTCGTCGGGACTAGTGGGTCGTCCGTTTTCAACATTCTGTGCATGCGCAGTCAGGGAATTGTGGGAAAATGGTATGGAAATAGACGTTTTGGGGTCTAGGTGGGCCACTATTGGGCCTTTGGAGTCGTATGAGGTATCAATGTGAAGCATTCGTGAAGGCGCATCCGACGGGGTGGGTGAGACGTGGAACTGACGTCATTCTGTGCATGCGCAGTAGACAAAGTGTATGGAAATACACGTTTTGGGGTCTAGGTGGGCTACTATTGGTCCGATGGTGTATGATATCTTATTTTGAAGCTCTCGTGGAGAAGCATCCGACTAGACTAATGTTTCGTTGGGTTTCATCATTCTGCGCGTGCGCAGTCTGGCCGTAGTATAGAAAGCAGGCATCTTTGGGGTGCGTGGGGGTGTGTTTGGGGTAATTACTATGGGTCCGAATGTGTCGTGGGAGGTGTTATTTTGTAGCTCTCGGGGTGTAGACCACGACTTGAGGGATGTCCGCATCACCTGTGACGTCATCAGTGGGAGTAGTAGCGAAATCGAGAGTTTCGGAGGTGCAATGGCGTGCGTTTGGAGTAGATAACGGCCTATTTTTCCATCCAGCTACCTGGTAGAGTTACCTATGAGTGTGAGTGCATGCGCGCGTGTGTGTGAGTGAGTGAGGCGTGCCCAACGCCCGTCTTAACGCATGGACGCACTAGCGACGGTGAGTGAGTGAGGGAGCGAGTGAGAGAGTGAGGAGTGAGTGAGTGAGGTAGTGAGAGAGTGAGTGAGGCGTGTCCAACGCCTGTCTTAACGCATGGACGCACTAACGACGGTGAGTGAGCGAGGTAGTGGGCGAGTGATCGAGGCGTGCCCAACGCCCGTCTTAACACATGGACGCACTAACGACGGTGAGTGAGTGAGGGAGTGAGTGAGGGAGTGAGGTAGTGAGTGAGGGAGTGAGTGAGTGAGGTAGTGAGTGAGTGAGTGGTCATATAAGGTCGTTTGTACCCCATTAGCCTCAGTCTGTATCCACCCTCTGACCGGGTACCATGTCGAGTACATGTCCGTTCTGTCAGAAGAATCTCTCTCATCGCGACACCCGTACCAAAAATTCTTGTAAGATCTTACAAGAAAGTGTCCTGTAAGATCTTGTAGGACAGTCTTGTAAGATTTTGGCACTTTTCTTGTAAGACTGTCCTACAGGATCTTACAAGATCCTACAAGACTGTCCTACAGGATCTTACAAGACTGTCCTACAGGATCTTACAAGATCCTACAAGACTGTCCTACAGGATCTTACAAGACTGTCCTACAGGATCTTACAAGATCCTACAAGACTGTCCTACAGGATCTTACAAGATCGTCCTTCAGGATCCTACAAGACTGTCCTACAGGATCTTACAAGATCGTCCTTCAGGATCCTACAAGATCTTACAAGACTGTCATACAGGATCTTACAAGACTGTCCTGCAGGATCTTACAAGATCCTACAAGACTGTCCTACAGGATCTCACAAGACCGTCCTTCAGGATCCTACAGGGTTGTCCTACAGGGCTGTCATTTGTGTCAATTAACGCAGATAGAATAATGCTGGATGGTTGTGCAGGATTGTCCAATATACTGCAGGTTTACGATGAAACGTTTCGTGTCGAATGAGATAGTCAACATAACAAATTATATGCATTCATTTCATACATTTTATTGTATAAAACAGAAACGTATAGACAGCTATACACACAAAACAGAAACGTATATACAGCTATACACACAAGGGATTATTATGTTGTCATGTCATACATTTTATTATATAAAATAGAAACATTTTAGGGAACAGCAACCAGCACATGCACGTAGCATCCAAAGTCCAAGGCATCCATGTTTTTCTCAACAGATCAAGTGTCTTTTATAACTTTTTAGCTCCCCATTCAATTTTGATTTCATCGCGTCCAAAATCACCTTGCTGGTAAAAAATGAAAAGTCATCAAATTAGCAAAGAAATTGTTATCAAGTTATCAAGTTATCAATGTGTCAAGTTATCCTGAAACTATTCAGAGGTTATCCTCATAATTTAAATGGGTAGAATGGTAAAAAATTGTTGTGACATTAGCGAAAAAGTATGATTAGAGAAATCTTAGAAATATTACACTACATTCAACTGGCGTATTGCTGATATTAGTGAATGTGACGATAACCAGGATGATTTGCATTGAAATATCGTAGAAATGTGATGTTATTGTTATTGGTGTGCCCTCTGCAAAAACCAAACATGTGCCGCTCACGGAATAAAGATTATTTGGGTCCAGTAGCACCACGGTCATTCAAGTCATTTGTTATTAATGTAAAATATACATTCTTGAATGCATGTTATGAGCATTATAAAGCAATATAAATTATGATACTTAAGCAGTATTCATGGATTTGAAGCAAAATATTTTGAAGTGGGATCCAGAATTATGGATCAACACTAAATGAAAACGCAATCACAATTGGAAAAAATATTGAGAATGTACACTAATATGATTTTAACAATGTTCGTCATCCAGTTGTATTGGTCATGTAATATTGCCTGATGCTATTTCCTCTTTGGCGAAGAAGTAATTCAACAATAGACGCTGCATGATTTCCATGATCACATGTCTGCTCCGAGTCGATGAAATGTGCGCCTCGAACATGTCCGATTGGTTGCATCTGAGGAGAAAAAAATTGTTTAAAACGTTTTAAATGAAATGAATGAATGAAATGTTCTCATTTTTCAAGATGTGGGTACAGATGTACAATTGAATTATGCAGCAATCCTTAGCCTTGGTCAAGAATAGTGCAATAAATAGACAATGAAAATATAGCCTGTTATCATGGTTATGGTGATAGGAAATCTAATCATAATTTATCCTGCTTTTCCTGGTCACATTTTTATCATAGCAAATATCGGTTATGCCAACAGTGTATTTGTTATCAATTTATTTTAATAAATATTCCTTTGCGATTTCATCAGAACTTTGGTATGAAAATATTCTCAAATCTTCTGGAAATATAAGCAGGAAACGATAAACATTTCAAAACAACAAGTGAGGATGTCAACTGATTTATTGAGAGCTAACATCCCCCCCCCACCAAACTTCCTAGCAAGTTAAATCCTACTGTTTGACATGAACAGGAAATACACAAGCAGTGGTGTGATACAACCTATATATCTCACCCTCCGGGGGATTTCCTCCAGGGGTGCATGGCCAATCTTCACATGAGGTCCCCAAGCCTGGGCTTTTCCAGCTGACAATGCAACAATGGCTGCCTTGATGAACCTGGGTAAATCTGAAAGGAATTTTGAGACAGATCGAGTTATGGATATTTCTTTGTGAATTCCAGGCTAAATGAGTCATTAATTTTGACTGCAAATATAAGGTGAAGTGCTGCAGTAGTTACTGAGAAGAGTATCAATTGTTTAATATGCCAAGTATATGAAGAGAAACTTGTTGATAGTTAAAGCTCATAGAGGGTACACATTACAACATTCTGAGTTTAACTAGAAATTAGAATTGTTTTGCTAATTAAGTTATAACATTATAATTATATTTATAACTTACTTACCATCATTACATGTAGCTTCACTCATCACCATCTGCAATACAGTTCTTTAAACCTCAATAGTTCCAGCTTAACATGAACAAAACTTTCTTTTCACACTGTCCTGCATGTTTTTCTGCTGTTGTTGTTCTCATATGACAGCATGGTGGCGCCACTAGTGGCCAATTAAAATATACCGGGACGGGGGAGATAACTCTCCTCAAATTGTTGAATTAATGCCAGCAAGTAAATTGCTAATGTAATAGACTACCATTAAAATAGAATAATATTATCTGTATATAATTGGTGATAATGAAGAGGGTAGAGTATTCATTGACATTTTATTCTTGAAAATCATGTTAGAACTGATGTAGGCCTACTCTTCTAAAATTATTTTCTTCATTATGTCCAATTTTATTATAAAATCTTTGGATTGGACTGATTATTAATTAATTATTTATTCAACTTATTAATTTTATTATAAAATCTAAATTCAACAAGATTTCTTACACAAATATGATACTATTTTGATAACACTATGTAGAGATTGATATTATTGATATCTTTATTTTATTCGAATGAAAACCCATATGTCACTAATATGATCTCTGAAGTCTTATGTAAAGTTTGTGTATTTTTCAATTCAAGCTGTTGTTGTTGTTGTTGTTATTCATTGAAGAATTCGTCGCATTTTGTCGCTGTATCCAAACACCAAAATAGTTATATTGATAACTTGTATCATCGTTTAGATAACATATTGAAAAACAAATGTAGTACTTTGACAGAATTTCCCAATCAGGTTTGAAGGTAAACTATTATCAGATAGATTTTTTTTAATTTTCAAGAAAATTTTTCTTACTTGAGTGAAACAGATGAGGTTCTCCCTATGATTGATGATATATCATGATAATACGCCTGCCATTTTTAAAAGAGAAAGTGCTAACCATATCTTCAACTGGAGATCCAATGTTGTGGATATTCTGTAAAACTGTCTTGTAAAAATACTTTCCAAAAGCAAACTGATTTTTTGTCCTACAGGCAAACTTATTCTTACAAGATCATGTAGGACAGCTGTCCTGCAGGATCTTACAAGATCTTGTAGGACAGCCAGCTTTGTCCTTCAGGATCTTGTAAGATCGTGTAGGACAAAAAAACTGTCTTGTAAGATCTTACAAGATCTTGTAAGAAAATTTCAAATCCTACAAGATCTTACAAGATTTTTTGGTAAGGGCAATATGCTCAGACATATGCGTCTAACGCATAGGCAAGAGACACCACCGAGTCCCGCTATAGGTCCACCAAGTGGAGTAGAACATCCCTATACGATGACGGTGAGCGGCCCTACGGGGTGTGGAAAGACGTCCTGGGTAATGAAGTTCTTAGAGGAAGGGCCCATCCGTTATACACGCGTTGTATGGTGTTATAGCCAGTGGCAGTCCGCCTACGAAACTACAAGGTTACAGAATGTGAGCTTCGTCCCAGGAATTCCTCACGACATGGACGAATCGTATTACTTCGATTCCGAGCAGACCAGCGTGGTAGTGCTCGATGATCTGATGAGTGCGGCCAAGGACAATTCGAAAATCGCCGACCTATTCACCAAAGGGTCCCATCATCGCAATCTGTCCGTCATCTATTTGACTCAGAATCTCTTTCCTCAAGGGAAGACGTTCAGAGATATTGTCTTGAACTGCCAATACTTTGTGTTGTTCTCCAACCCCATCGACAGAGCACAAATCCGTGTGTTTGGTAGTCGAATTTATCCTCAGAACATCGATCATTTCATGCATCGACCATTTCTGTTCGTAGATTTAAAAACCCATACCCCAGAAGATCTCCGGCTGACGACCCACCTGTTACCCGGTGAGGCATCACCGCAACGTCATATACCCCTACACAATCCACCGAGTCCACATCTGCCAGAGCAGCAGCAGCAACCCGCCCCCGTACAGCAGGTCTCCTTCATACCGTTAGTCCGGAATATCACCCAACCTCGAAGGACCAACCCAAATCCAAACAAGGGAATGAACATAATGTGAACTCGAGGCTATGGAAGGATTTGTTCAAAGAAAGTATGGACGCCGAGGTGGGTGAGATGTTGGAGGCCACACAAAACAAGTTTCACCGCAAAGGATATTCGAAAGAGGAAGCCGCAATGTTAGCCCATAATACATTGGCACCCAGACTACGACGGGCTTTACGTCAGCAGTATGCCCACATCCTGACCCATATAAAATTACTGGACAAGGACCCGTTCCATATGGAAATCGAAAGAACAGCGTCGATGTTGAAAACCTCGGGCATGAACTGGAAAGCGGCGTATGTCAGAGCAATAGCACAAAAGAAACATTTGTTCGAACGCATCATTAAGATCAAAAGCGTCTCACTATAAATAGACCACACGGCTGGCACCATTCTACTCATTTCACCATGAGCACTACAGAGTCCAACTTGTTTGAACCCGACGAGGATATTCTAGCCGAAGCGTTACGTCCAGCCAATGTTGATACTATTAATGACACAGCGCAAGGTGAATCCACCGTTCAGCACCAACGCATGCCTTCTCATCTTACCACGTTCATAGATGACATCCAATGGGTGACACGGGTAGGTCTTCTGCTACATAAGAAACAGATAATACCCAATGAGGATACCAACACAACTACCCGTGCCCAGAATCTGCTGACCCTGCATGAGGCATTTCAAACCTTTATGGAGACCCAGCTGGAGACGGGAAATTATCTTCTTCAACCTCCAACATAATGATGCCCAGTGATAATCGACAATGCATAATGCGT
Source organism: Hanleya hanleyi (assembly GCA_036873755.1). Taxonomy (NCBI): domain Eukaryota; kingdom Metazoa; phylum Mollusca; class Polyplacophora; order Lepidopleurida; family Hanleyidae; genus Hanleya; species Hanleya hanleyi. Next base: position 6,893 of record JAVTVY010015941.1, read on the forward strand.
TGAGACAGGTATTGAGACGGGCGTTAAGGTGTTGAGATGGGCGTTAAAGCGTAACAACGGGCGTTGATGGGCGTCACTGCATTTCGATGTATTGGTGTCTAGAAAAATCAGAGCTTCTGAGCTAATTCTCCAGGGCGTTGAAGCTAAGCATTGACGGGCGTCTAGAAAAGAAAGTGTAGTCCCCAAAACACGCACTGTCGACGTCGAACAGTCAACATGGGTTATTCTTGCTCTAAGTGCGAACGCACGTTCGCCAGACATTACGATATGATGCGACACCAGGAAAATATACATGGGATTGAAGACTGAGGAGTCCGTTGAGGCGGATGCTGATACAGAGACTGCTGAGAGTCTGTCTACTTGAGAGCTTGACCTCAGATAGTCAGCCTACATCCCAGGAAAGTGAGGCAGAACCTACCTTCTGGGATCGTATTGTGACAGCAGCTATCAATACTGCAGCGATCGAGGACGCCGGACAGGATAACTTACAACAGGCGTACACCCAAATGCGCACCTGCATCAGGAAAACAGCCATGGCGATCTATGAACAGTATACCTTACTACCGCTTGAAATGAAAGGCGACCCCACGCACAGGTCCATCATGAACACCAAGCGTCACTTGGAAGCGGATATGGGGCTACCACCCACCGAGGCCCTGGAAAATGTTATCAGAATGCGCAAACAACTGTTTCAGGATATGCTGCCCGACTAATATCCAGGCCTGCCCAAGGAGGACTAGAACAAAAGGATGGAACTTTCTGAAACGGCGACAGACAAGAGCAGCCGGGAATACATCTAACGGGCAAGAACGAATATGACTGATACAGCACCAAAGGACGGCCTCTGATTGGACAAGAGTCTTCTTGAATTGTAAACCTACCCATCTCTAACTATAAATACGGAAACACGCATGTTAGATGTACATTCTCACAACCTGTACCAGACCCGATCAAATGGAGAAGCCAGCCAATTCCAAGCGTCTAGTCCGTCATTCATAATCCAGCCGTCGTCCATTAGAGAATATCCGCGTCCATAATCCAAAGACCTATTCCATATTCCATATAACAGTATTAGCACCAAATTCAAAAAGACAATCATAGTATACATAAACGTAGGCTTGTTTCCTGCAAGAGAGAAGCGGTCAACAGCTTTCAATGATGCCGGCAAGACATCATGATGTTCCAAAAATATCAAATCCGTATCACTGATCAGTATTCTTAATCCATAATATTCGTTGTAAGGTTGTCATCTAAAGAATGATGTATCTCAGTCACGCTTTGATTGTGACTGTTCATATGAGTACCATGAGGATGTTGAAGTACATGGGTTCATACGGCCCCTAGCCCCGGGTTAAGCGGAATTAGACACAAGTTACGAAACGTAGCGCCATAGATCTTGCACGCTACGTTCGTATTTTGCTATCAGCATGCGATATGTATCGCCAAATTGAGAAACTTTGAGTGTAGGCGCTTGGTGGAATAGCCGTTTTTTAAGTTTCTGTACCAATGTTTTGTGACGTTGATTAAAATCGTCACATTTAACACAGGATCTAGCAAATGCTACTAAGCAAGATATGTATACGCCATATGCAGGTCCCACTGGAATATTACTGTCCAGAAAGGGATAGTTTACGATGTCGAAATTGTAATCATCTCTTTTGTCATAACGTCGACGAGAGAGAATGCCCGCTTCATTTTTGTAGAGATATAGATCTAAATATGATGTGCCTGTAGGGCTATCTGTAGTTTCCTTCAAATCCAGTGAAGGTGGATATATATCCTTCACTGCGTCATTATATAGCGATTATCCACAGCGAGAAGATCGTCTATATAGCGTTTGGTGAATGAGAAGGAACGGGCTTTGAATGGATCGGTTTTTGAAAGCGTCTGCATATAGTCATATTCATAAGAGAACAGATATAGGTAGCCAACAGGGGTGCACAATTAGTACCCATTGGAATACCTATATGCTGCTGATATATTGTGTTGCTAAATTTCACATAGATATTTTTAATGAGAAATTCAAGCAACTCTATAAACAAAGAAACATCCCATGAATGATATCTCTTGTATGTAGTAGAGCTAAAGAATGCTTTATGGCTTCTGACATTAACATATCTACGAGCAATCTTTGAAGATTGACGAAAAGGTGCCGGTTCCTGCTCGACTCCCCAAAAGAGTTACCAAAAGATACCCACCCATAACTATGGAAATGATAGATGATTTCTTCAGTGTGGGTTACAGTTCAATCAGGGGAGAGCCCGGGGATCTCCGCTACCATCGCCAGCGATGCCTGACCTGCCTTGAAGGTGTACCCTTGGCCGGGTGTGATCTTTGCACGAGGAGAGAGGAGATTTTCCAGTGGACGAAGTGAGAGCTTGCCACCAAAGGCCGTTTTTTCCTTGTATGGAAAAATATGGCAGCGATTATCTTGAAAGAGAGACTTCTAACATATGTACAGATGGATGAATGAATGAGTAAGAATCATATTAGGTCACACCGAGCAAAAATGGAGAATATGACAGGACCAAATGGTGGCCTCTGATTGGACAAGAGACTTCTTGAATTGTAAACATACCCAACGCGGCTACCCCAGCATGGGTATTTTATGATGGAGGGGAGAATAAACTATATAAAAACTTGTTGTTGTTGTTCTCTCATCTTTGTTGTTGTTGTTTTTCTCTCATCTGTGTATATCATGGCGTCAAGGCATTATGCTAGGGCGTACCGACGGTCATCACTGCATTTCCAATGATTTAGTGTCATTGGGCTAATTCACCAGGGAGTTGAAGCGTTGGCGGGCATTGCTACAATCACTCACTCCCTCACTCATTCCCTCAGTGCATCCATGCGTTAAGATGGGCGTTGGGCACGCCTCACTCACTCACACACATGCGCATACACTCACAGGTAACTCTACCAGGTAGCTGGATGAAAAAATAGGCTCCAAACGCACGCCATTGCACCTACGAAACTCTCGCTTTCGCTACTACTCCCACTGATGACGCCACCGATGAGGTCACAGGTGACGTGGACAGCCCTCAAGTCATGGTCTACACCCCGAGAGCTACAAAATAATACCTCCCATGACGCATTCGGACCCATAGTGGTTTAGTACCCCAAACACACCCCAAGCACTCCAAAGATGCCTGCTTTCTATACTACGGCCAGACTGCGCATTAGTCCAGTCGGATGCTTCTCCACGAGAGCTTCAAAATAAGACCTCATACGACACCATTGGACCAATACTTGCCCATGTCGGCCCCAAAATGTCTATTTCCATACACTTGGTCTACTGCGGTGGCCCATGTCGATCCCAAAACGTTCCTTCCAATGCCCTTTTCCCACAATTCTCTGTCTGCGCATGCGCAGAATATTGAACACGGACAACACACTAGTCCAGGCGGATGCTCCCTCATGACTGCTTTACACCTCACTCGACTCCATCGGACCACTAGGGACCCACCCAGACCCCAAAACGTCTATTTCCATACACTTTGTCTACTGCGCATGCTCAGAATGACGTCAGTTCCACGTCTCACCCACCCCGTCGGATGCTCCTTCACGAATGCTTCACATTGATACCTCATACGACTCCATAGGATCAAGAGTGGCCCACCAAGACCCCAAAACGTCTATTTCCATACCCTTTTCCCACAATTCCCTGTCTGCGCATGCACAGAATGTTGACAACAGCCGAGATACTAGTCCAGGTGGATGCTCCCTCACATATGCTTCACATTGATACCTCATACAACTCCATCGGTCCATTAGGGGCTCACCTAGATCCCAAAACGTCTATTTCCATACCCTTTGTCTACAGCGCATGCGCAGAATGACGATATTTGAACACCACACCCATCCCATCAGATGCGCCTTCACGAATGCTTCACATTGATACCTCATACGACCCAATCGGATCATGCAGCGTATTTGAAGTCTGGGGACTACTTTTTCTCCGTGTAGGCAGACCGCATCACCGCGGAGGAATATATGTCCGTATACAACATACAGGCATTCCCCGTATAGATTTAATATGTAAATGTTTGAATCACGGAAGATAACCCGAAATTTGCCAAAAATCACTAAAGTGCATCAAGAGTTACCTCCCGATTGAAACTCTTATGTGATGGAGGTAGCTTTTGATCTTTTGAGCTGGTGGCGCCCCCTGTCGAATGCAAGAGTTACCTCCCCCAGCAAAATGCGACCTTTTTTAGCCTTTCTATACTACTAATGTCCTTGCGATGTTTCAGGTTGACCATGTCAATATTTTGTCCATTCTGATGTTAAAGGTCGACAGGTCGCCTCGGGTTACGATGTTAAGGGCTTCTACAGCGCCAGCTTTCTCTGATATAGATTTTTTCACAATCAGAGAAATATCACATATACGGTATAATTAGTGAGCTAATACTGATCATACCATTGGGAGACGAAGGCATGTGGTTTTGTCGCCCATACTCAGGTTTCATAAAACACCCATAGCCTCAAAAGCCCATTTTCACAAGTCGGGTAAATCCTAAATCCATTTTTGGTGATTTGAACGAGTTCTTCAATCATAGCCTCTTTTCCACAATCTTACACATTTCATCACCCGCGGTTGTTTATTATTAGCATGTTGGTATCCCAAGCCTGCTGCACCCATCTCATATTCCCATTTTCATAAGTCGGGTAAATCCTCTTTTTTACAATCTCGTACATTTTATACCCCTCGGTTGTTTACAATTACCATGTCGGTATCCCAAGCCTTCTGTTTATGCTCCGACTCCCGATGTCGATTTCAGCCGGACATCCAAGTATATTGAGCAGTGATGAAATTCAAACCAGTCACATCTCAACCCTCGCAGTGGATTGGCATAATGAGCTGGCTGAGCATGCTTACTGATTGGTTAGATTTAGAGAAATCCTCTCCAGCTATTTATATCCAGGATGGCTAGGTAACTAACCATGCCAGTGTATCGATCTTAAAAGGATCGATCGATACACTGGCTCGCGAAGATGCCTATTCCACAAGGTGTGACTGAAGAACCAATACACTAGTAATTAAGGAACGGTAGCCACCCGACACCAAATAACAGCCGGGCATCAGTTCAGGTGAGTATTGTCTGTGACCATAGCCATTCATCTATTCCATAGATAGTGTGAAAAATGATCTCATTTGTACTCACCTAGCTCGTGTACACCAGTAATGGTTCACGAGCTAGTTAATTGGATAAATTTGGGTGGGGGTCAAGGGAGTAAAAACAAGTAGGAGGAAGACACTCGATGCTCTCGCCACACCACCTTCCCAAAACTCGGGTTTTATAACCCATTTTCTTCAAAAACCAAATAAACTTTACTTTAAACAGAATGACAAGAGTTATCAGAGAAACAACACAGGGGCTCATTACCATTGTTAATTGGTAAATTATGTTGATTACAAAGGGGGGGGGGGGGTCGAAGCAGGAAATAAATGGGGAAGGGACGTCAATCAAGTCGGAGCCGTCACCTCACCACGCTCACAAACCTCTTGTTTTATATCCCCTAGTCTTCGAAAAGTGAATAAACTTCCCTTTTAACAGATTGAGATATGGTTAAAACGCATTTTTCATACATTACCTTCTCACGGTCTGGACTCTTTATGCAAAAATGTCCATTTACCTGCCAAATTTTAACCGATATTTACAGACTGACCAAAATCTCGATAATTCCTCTCGCCAGTGCCTGTTCAGTGCCCGAGAACGGGCGAGACTTCCTCGCCAGGCCCGAGTTCGTCGCGAGCCTCAGTCGGTATGCCCAGTCTTTCCCTGTTGTTTTAAAAGATTTGCCACTTTCCTTATTAAAAACTTTTTTGCAGTACCTGCCTGTCCCTGGATAATAACATTGTGTCATGCTAGACAGGCAGTCTCAGTTTGCTTACTCTCGTCTTCTGCCATTTTGGTCTCAAATCAACTGATACCAGCTGATAGTTGGCTTGTGACGAACCCTGGCGAGGAAGTCTCGCTCGTTCTCGGGCACTGTGGCGAGAGGAATTATCGAGATTTTGGTCAGTCTGGAAATATCGATAAAAATTTGGCGAATAAATGAACTTTTTTTCCATAAAGAGGCCATATCGGGAAAAGGTAGAGTAAGATATATGCGTTTTAACCATTTCTCGATCTGTTAAAAGGGAAGTTTATCCGCTTTTCGAAGACGAGGGGATATAAAACAAGAGGTTTGTGAGCGTCATTTATTCCCTACCTCAACCCCCGTAATCAACATAATTAACAATGGTAACGAGCCCCTGTGGGAAACAACAAGACATTCTGGCATCTTAGTCCGAAAAGAACAGATTCATGTAACATGATGAAGACAAAGAAACCCAAACACTTGAGACATACAGTAAGAGTCCATGAATACATGTACTTTAATGAACTGTTCAAAGCAATGAGTGATTTGGTAGATTTCTATACCATAGTCATTATGCCATAGGGGGCTAAATCATTGTATTATTGACCAATCAGGGCATCACACCTGAACTATGTACGGCAACCAACATGGAGTTTGTGCATGAGACACCCTCAGAACTGTAACCAAGCTCTCAAGGTTTTTGGTTTCTTTTATATAAAAATTATTCATCAACAACGATCAACAAATTTATATATCTATATATATATATATATTATACATAAACAATAAATGAGAACTACACATGTTTAATTATTCCATCAATCTGTCTTGTCTCTGTCAGTGATGAATGGTTCAACAGGCCTTAACACTAAAATAAGAAACTGTTAAGAACAGAAGGCTCAAACTAGAAAGCTTTCATGTACAAGGCTCTGCCCTGTATAACAATTAAAAGAGTAACATTGAACATGTTCAAAACTAGGCCAAAACATAAACGTATAAGCCAACGTGGCATAAAAATATTTTAAATTGCTATGTATGGTGAAGGGTCAATGCTGGACTTATGATATAATTAAAGTTAATCCACAGACAATATATCTGGCCCAATTGACGTGCGACTTCATGCATGAATTCATGGGTCATTCTTCTGCTCTCTTTCCTATCTCCACAGCATAGAAAATATTTTAAATCGATAACTAGACTATTTTTGACCTGGAGTTGCAAAATTATCTTCAATGTAAGCATAATGTTCCTTTCTTGGAGTAGTAGGGTAATTTAAAGCATATTCACAGGAGTTTTCAATAGATTGAAAAACATTCCATGCTGTAGAAATAGGAAATGGAGCAAAAGAACGAACCACAAATTCATGCAGGGTGGCAATTCACCTGCCGGTGCTATTGGGGGCAGATCCACTGTCTAAGGATAACATCAATAATATCAAAAATCTGACATTCTCTAATAACTTCATTACATGCCCTTAATTTCTCGTCCCGAGACCCCAGTGTTTGGGATCCTATCTGCTGGGTGGGAAGGCAACAGAAACACCTGTTGTAAGAACGTTAATTAACTCTACATTTTCTCATTAACTTGGTCAGTGAAGAAAGTAGATAGTTAGAGTGATGGGAATTTGAACTGGAATATTGACAGGGTGATTGAATGATCAGAGAGTTGACCATACCTCTAAGTGAACAAGTATACAGATAGTGTATTAGGCCAGGCCTACACCATAACATTGTCTGTGAAGAATGGGACCAAATTCATCTTTCTTGACATCTTGTATGGTTGTGGTCGTGATGGACCATAAAAGCTTGTGAGAAAGCGAATAACCGCAACAGTCTTCTATAAATTTGGTCCCATTTAACGAAGTACACAGTGGTAACATATTATATCAAACTTTTCCATGTGACACCTGTTAACATGGCTGCCGTGTGCTGGTCAAGTTACAGTGGTCTGATCCATCATTTCAGTGTTGACAGTCATGTCCGACCCGTGCTTACACAGCTCTCAGCCTCCATTTTGGTATGAAGTCTACATACAATGTAATGGCTATATTATGCTATGTAGTACATGTCAATAATTGGCTAATCAAAGACCGATATGGGGGGGGGGGGGTATGGAGGAAGGCAATATGTTTACAATACGGTGAAGGCACAGACTAAGCATCTTCACAGACCATATCAAACACTACACAATACTTGCCTTGACCAAATATAAATATTTTGTGGTCCATATTCAGAGGCAAGTGCCCTCTTCGAAGTTCAAATTTGATTGGCTTTTCGTAAGAAAGTTTATACAATGGCTGCTTGCCAAATTTGGAGTTCAAAGAAAAACCTTCCTGCTTTGTGTTCAGCTCTAATTTTGATTGTCTGCACAAGGAAAAAACGTGCCTTACTTTTTGGAGAAGTTACCCTATCAAGGAAATGATGGAACAGCAGTGTAGTATTTAACTCGATCTATGAAGATGGGCGAGAATGATGACCAAAACCAAATATGTAGTGTACCAGTAGGTTACTCTTCAAATGGTGTTTAAAGGCCTAGAGCTCCTTGTCTTTGAACAGAAAAATGTATGACATTGATATGACAGCCATATATAAAATTAACTTATACTACCAAACTTCAAATACATGATGATCAAATCTTTTAGAGCAGAAAGACATGGAAATTGTAAGAACAACAAATGTAAACATTCAATGAACATTACCATATTATTTTCATAATCTTACACATTCCAAGAAAACTTCTTAATGCGGCCAAGAACCATACAGATTTACATATGTTTATGTCAACCAATGTTGATACAAACTGGCTCTAGCATGGGAGATTAATCAGGATGAACATAGCAAAATGTGAATGAACTTGAAAAGTAACAGATATAATTGTACAACCACTGGATTGTGAGAGATTAAGAAGAATGGATTTATAAAGGTAAGGCCATACCAATATTATTTTTAGTTTCATGAGCAGATTTTATTTTTTCCCAAGATTAGAGGCAATAATAAAAATAAAACCAGACCAGACGAGCGGAAACTCATCTACCTGCAGAGAGAAAGCAGCGAACTTCAAATGTCCAGTTTTATTTTAAATTTTATTATCGCCTCAAAAAAAACAACACAAAAAACACAAAAAAAACAAGATCCGCCTGTGAAACAAAAATATAAAATTGGTGTGGACTAAACGATGAATTTTCTCTGATCATTCATAACAGGAAGTACAATGTCCTACCCACCAATATTGGAGTGATCACAATGTCCTACCCACCAATATTGGAGTGATCACAATGTCCTACCCACCAATATTGGAGTGATCACAATGTCCTACCCACCAATATTAAAGTGATCACTTTGATAGGAATGGTATGAAAACACATCTTCTCAATCAAGCTTTATAATTGCATTGTATTTACGAGGTAATCAAATTAATCTGGCACACTGATAAGAATTTAACCCTGAAATTCGGGAGGTGATGAAATGTCAATCTTAGATTGGATTATCGGAGCTATGTAGTAGGAAAAGTTTACAAAAGCAAAATTGGGTATATATATATTATCAATGTTTCAATACAATATTCGTAACCATGATGCAGTTGAAAGGTTCAGGAATCAGTTCATGACTGTTTACATTTTCTAAGTGACACACTGATAGGAAGAACAGTCACAGCATTAACATCAAAGTAAAACCATGCTGGGAGATTAACCTTGATGATTTAGAACAATATAGGCACATCCTTAACGATCATTGAGAGGTATATATATGTAACAGCAAATATATACAATCACAAAAGTGTATTACACACAGCAGAACAGCATGGTCCGACATGTCACTAAACTATACAGATATCTTACAGCGTGCAGTAGTACAGTATCTTGGACTATCCAAGACTGTTTTTAACTACATGGACATGTTTATATATTCATGTATATATATGAACGATTTTGTATTTTATTTTTGCAGGATATTTTGGTAGATATGGAATATGATTAAGCACTAAAAATATTACTCCACACCGACGACAATGGACTTTCTTCCCTGTCATTTACAAACCTGCCCTCTGTAGAAAATCAAGTTTTAACACTGCATTTATATGAGAAATTAGGCTTAATGACCAATCAAACCAGAGCAGAGTCAAGATTGGCTTCAAACTGAATACACACTTCCATTGGATAAAACAGGATCATGAGAACAGCATATAATCTACTTCTACAGTCACAGTAGTTTAGTCATGCAGATATCACAGCCCTTGTTCTGGTCTGTATGGTCTGTTCACGGATCAAAGGTTCTCCTGGTTAATTCACATTTCATGGGACTGCAGTATTTAACCGATATTCTGCAGAGATGAGTGTAGAATGGGAGAGAAGAAGTATCTGCTCTAACTAACAGTATCTCCTATCTTCATATACATATACCTGAACTGTGAAGGGACAAATCTTTTGAATGAACACGATGAAATGGCATCCAGTTAACATCAACAAGACAAAAACAAACTCGAAAAATACAAGGTGGGAGTGTCAGAAGTTAGCACTAAAAACAAATCATCTCAAATGTCTATAATTTAACAAAATACACAATTGTATGGTATTGAACTGCTCCATACCATTCTCCTTAGTGTTAGCCTTGAATGCAAAATTAATCCTGAAACAGACAGATTGTAGAGATGTCCTTTGTTATTTCCAACCAAAGCAGGCAGTGTCCTTGGGTCCTGGGCGGAGAGTTTGGCCAGCCCAGTATTGTGTATCACCCACCAGAAGCAATTCCAGGTGTAACTATTGAGCAACCTGTCTGAACAGGTAACTGTATAACCAACATGCAACACTAAAAAAGCCTGACTGTCACTTGACTCTTCACTGTATAGTCATTCACCATGTTCATAAAGTGAAACCATAGGAAAGTGAAACCATCGGAAGTTCAATGACCAACTAAAATCAGTTGTAGTTTTCATTACTGCTGAAGCATAAACTCAATATTAAATAGGATACATGTACATGTTTCAGGTTATTGACCAGGACATGTCTGTCAACGACATCTATTCACATAGCCTGCTAGGGTAGTTTATACATGATCAATAAGCCAGGAGCCATAATTACACTACATGATCATATCAATAATGATATTGTACTACTAGCTGTACATCAATCACAGGTACACGGTCTCCTGGAAGTAGCATCCAAAATTTGATGTGAAGAGAAAAAGGGACGGAAGAGATTAAAATTTAAGAAACCTGCCACCATAGTCTGAAAGATTCTATAACGTCAGGGGGGCTGTTTGTGGTGAAATATACCATTCAAAATTTAGTAACAGAACCCGAGAGGAAAAGAAGGAATTGAGACTTCTCCGAGTCAGTTCACAGCATTGTTCTTCTTGTTAATATACAGGGATGTAAAGGGGGAGATGAAGGGAGTGTGGGAGAGAATCGGCCTAGGAATATTCAATAAATCATACGGGCTAACCAGAGATGGAGGAGCAGATATTACATACAGAACAGCCACAATTTAAAAATGTCAAAAATATGATGATGTGCCCAGTAGATACATGTAGAACACAATAATGGGCTAGGTATTCTATTATAGACAATGTCAGCACACAATTTCTACCGGATGAGAAAATTGACCAATTATGAAATGTGCAAGTGAGGCACTGATGATATATAAATACATGTACATTGTATGATGTCATGATTGATATATGAAGTTGGTGGTTGTCTATTAATATAACATATGAGAGTAGCACAAATGTGAATATTTACAAATAAATGAACCAATTGAAAATTACTTGTCACTCATTGAATCAGAACAGATATAGAGTAGACTCATCACCATGATAAGAAAATAAATAATTGGAACTACATTTTGAATTCCGAGTCTTACTAGTTTACATGGTTCAATCTGCCAGGACTTAATACGAGTGTTATCTACGTGCAGGTAGTTACCTAAACATGTCGCTTTCTCTAACTCAAACAGACCACAAATAATACACTGTAGGCCTTAGACTCCTAGCCGATGATTTCTCATGGTTGATAATTCCTCAAGCCTGGAGACATGTCCTCAGATCTTCATTCTCCTAGTTGACTATGATAGAATTGTGATATGTTTATAAATTTGAACTTTATGCAAAGGGTCCAGGGATTGATTATTGAGTTAAAAACACTAACCTTTTGGAGAATATCTATTCCAACAGTATGTTCAGGATACAGAACAAAATTGGTGATAACTGACAAGTAATTATTTGTCTTGTGTTATGATTCATCAGGCAGCACGTTTATCACTCAGACAGGTCATCTTACAAACGGATTACGATGAGGTCATTCACAGAATACTTCCACCAATAAATTTGAGACATAACCTAGTAAGCCTTATGCGGTGGTACATGGACAGGCTGTCCATCAGCGGTTGCGTCGTTGGCGAGGTACCGTATAATCCACCGCTAAAATTGCGTGACATAACCTAGTCCAATAAGGGGATACTTTTACTAATATTTTCACCAGTGTTCATAACTAGCAATCAGCAAAACAATTTGTTTTATTTGGAATACAACAAAATTCGATAGCGTATAATGACAACTGGAGTTGAAATGATATTGTGACAACTCGAGTTGAAATATGTGGGCCGCCATTTTTGTTTCCTGTTATCTGGAAATGCACAGCAAAATAAATTCTGAACAGCATTATTTTCTCAAGTTCTCCATCAGAAATTTGAAAATAGACTGGCTTTCATGACCCATGTTCAAATTATTTAAGAAATGACAGTACATGAGGCATGAAAAATGAATAGATATGATAAGAACACTCAAAGTACAAGTTCAACTATTAATATATATATCACCGACTCTCCTTGTGCACATCTACCTTATACTGAGCGCCCACTGCTTATAGCTGTATTAATTATTGGCACAGAAGATCAAAGTTCAGAGAAGGTATTTCAAATTAACAAAACACTGCCATGAGCCTCTTGTAGGCCGATTTCTTCTTGGCAGGGCTGATTTCAACATCTAAGTTTACTCTCAGTAATTTTTTGGAATCTTGAAAAACAGTGTGAGGTTAATGTGCAGCAGAAGGAAGAATATACGCTCATAGATTTACCCACTCAGTAATATAATGAGGAGTTCTAATACAGCAGTGAATGTGGGAGTAACAACTCATTTAACAGGCTGTATTCAATAGTATGATATCTACATGGCAAAAGTATTTTACAAATTAACAATTCATCACTTAACTGTACAGCAAAAAAATAGTTTTTTAATTGTTACATCTCTTACATTTCTACAATGATACAGAGTATGTGAACCCGGTCAACGACAGATTGATGAATGTCGTTTACTACAGTTTAACATGTCCCACTAATTCACCTCTGGCAGTGTCAGTCCTGTGAAAGCAGTTTGAGTCCGTCTCTCTTATCACATTTATTACATCTAGACTTCTATATGATAGACATTGATTATACCGGATATCCCCAGATTCTATTTGGACACATTAATACAAAGACAAAACATTAGACGAGAACCCATAATCACTCTTACAATGATCAATGGTCCGAGTGCACAATACTATCAATTCAGTAGTAGAATGTGAGCTACAGTTCATACACATAGCAGCAGGACCCTCTCACAGAACTTCCCAATATATACCTTTTAACTGCGTTACAGAATATCTATTTAATACGACTACATGTATGACCAAAAACTGTTCGTGATCTCATGAAGCTCACCACTTCTTATGTATTCGTAATTCTGCACGTTCTCACGAACCTGATCATGGCTGTGTAATTGAATTGTTCTGTGATGATGATGATCTATATATGATCCATGCTGTAGGTATCCGTACCATGACAGTTTCTTGATCAACTGTCATCCATGCGTGTGTATCTGTAATGTGACAATGTCTATTGCTTTCAATTCTACATTCATTCTTACTGGCCGGCAAATCAGGACAATCTACAGTATTCAAAATTCTTACCAAATCAGCATGAAAACTGCAACACGTTTCCTATTGTATTGGTTTATAACCCAATAATACATCCTATTTCGTACATAAACATGTCCTCTGGGTAAAATCTCAACAGAATTTCTCACTACTACGTTACGAGTAGTTAGTTGTATTTCTTCACTCAGCACAACAATGATGGGAGAACACATACTATTATGTGGTATGTGGTTCGATAACAACGCGAAAACTCAACAATCAGTTTGTTTCTGCACTAAAAAATAAACACTCACAATAAGAATTCTGTGGAAAACTGAGAAAACGGCTCCACAGAATCAAAGCTGATATAAACACACGAGTTATGTCGCACACTCAATGCTGTAACATCGTCTCTATCACATGGCGGGAATTAACAATTCAGTAGTTAAAAGACGTCAATCTATAGCACTACTATCACTCAAACTAGACTGACAGCACTCTCGGATCACCAGAGGATTCATTTCCAAACAGCTAGACACCATGTCAATTTCTCTCACATCTGCCAAGTTCTCAGTTTTCGAAGAAAAAGTGATGGTATAACAGGCGCTCTGCTGTAATCGGAAAATCTGTCGTTAAGAATACTTTGAGGGTGATAAAAGCACTGGTTTAAGCCTGCGTGTCAAGGTCTATATATTGGGGTTGTTGCTCAAAGTTGTCAAAATCGAGATTTCCACCAAACTGGAGTTCCTGATCGATGACCTGATCTACATCACAGCCTATCAATGCGTCCAGTTCAAGGTCATTGAGGTTCCCCAGGCTCGTGCTCGACGTCGAGGTAGGAAGCGGACCTGGTACCCGATTGTTCGCCTGCGCGTCCCCCATGTACTGCCCCATGCCCATGATGCCGCCACTACTCTGGCCTTGTTCACTTTGGTTAAGCTGATCGAGGATCAGGTTATTACAGGCCGGAGGCTGTGACAGCTGGCTGATCAGACGACTATTGGCGGAACTGTTGATCAACATAGGCATCTGGTCCATCGCGTTAGTGGTCATGGTTGTCGATGTGACAGGACCGTTCACACTGGACATTTGGGCCGAGATATGGGCGTTCTTGTACTGTTGTAACTTGGCCTGTTGGCGAGCCTGATTCAGAGATCGTAGCAGATTGATTTGCTGGGCCTGAATGGCTGGAGACGTGTTTCTCGTCAATGCCTTCAGTAACAGTGAGTTATTCGGGGCCTGTAGCTGCTGCTGCAGTACTGAATGTGCCCGCAAAGCTTGCTGGGGCACTCGGGTCTGCTGGGAGGGCTGAGGTGAAAGTTGGGGTGACAACTGAGGTGAGAGAGGCTGAGGCGATAACTGTTCAGGCTTTGGTGACAACTGGGGTGGCTGTACGTACGGGCTCCCTGGATGGTACCCCAAAGATTGATTGGGAGAGTTCTGCTGAGTCGGAGAGTTGAGGGACATCGACAGAGACGGGTCCTGTAACAAATGCTGCTGGTACATATCCACATTCTGTTGCTGTGACCCGGGACCCGGCATGTCCATGTCCATATCGTCATAGCCATTTGTCTGGAGATCAGAGAGGAGAGAAGGGGACTGCTGTCGTGGACTGTGGGTGCGGTGCTCCGGATATGGTGGAGGGGCGGGCAGTTCTGCGAATTGCGGGCTGTAGTTACTGTTGTTCCTGTTGTCGTACCGAGATAATAAGTGGGGTGAAGGCGAGAGGTTATCCGACGTCGCCATCATTAGAACATTCTCAGGAAGAAGGCCGTTGGGGTTGTCTACCAATTTCATACCGTCAATCAGATCGTCAACTAGGGTGTCCGTGTACACATCTGACGTGTAATTTTTTCCATCCCAAGGAGGATCGTCCTCAGGGTCTTTGTCAATTTCAAACCCAGGAACTGCGGGGATGGGAGAAAGGCGGCCACTGTGAGTGCTGTGCCCCGAGTCCACTCGTTCCCTGAATTGTCCGTTTGTGTCACCGGGACTCAGCGAGAAATTATAATTATTCTCATCAGTGATATGGGAATTCACTCCTTCTAATCTTTGGTTTTTCAGTTCTTTGACCCGTTTGCGTACCCGATCTCTCTTGCTAACCAGAGACTTGTTCGTCTCCATGCTGCTTGTGCGTCGTCGGGCGGGTCTACCAGGCCTTGCGTCTGGATTGATGACCCACCATGAACTCTTACCCGTCCCTTCATTCTGTATCCTCATGAAGCGATTGTGTAAGGAGAGATTATGGCGAATGGAGTTCTGAAAGAACAAAAAAACAAACATATTATCAGTAAACTAAAATACTAGCAAGTAATATCATACCATTTTCAGTATAAATACATGTAGCATATACAATTCAGAATGGTACAGAGTCACAGGCTCAGTGAGGGACGAATAATTCTGACCAACTTTATGTTGTGCATGTGAACATTTAATAGAACGTACAGAAAGGTAGTTTCTAAAATATTGACATTTTCAGACGATTTTATTAAATGTGAAAAAGTATACGTTAAATGTAAATGTTTCAATGTAATTTGACTGTCACAACAAGCTATCGCTCTACAAAGTCACCAAGACAACTTTCCCAGATATAGCTGTACCTCTATCACACATGATCAAAAGAAAGACTGATCAAAAGAAAGAAAGAAGAACCCAAGGGCGTCAACATACATGTACACATACACATCATTTCACCAGGCTTTATGGAATGAGATCCCACATGAACACATGTGGCAAAGTGGACATAGGTCTACTGGTGGATCGAAGCAGAACTTTTGGTGTGCAACAATCAAACTCCCCAAAGTGCAAGCTTCATTTCAAAGGCTCACTCAATTTTAACAATGCTGGAAATAGCAGTAGTTAACTTCCTGGCAGGAAAGTGATGTAACTGTAGAACAGTCACGATAGTGAACCCAGGCCCACTATGTTCAACATCAACTGACATTATATAATGGACAGTGACTGTGGGCTTCCTTTGTTCGACATGGATTACAAGAGCCCAATGGGCTTCAATATACGCCCGTATATGTGGAATTACATTAGTCCAAATTTCAAGGTTGTTTAATAGCCTTGATTTCAATTGGTAGCTAGCAATCCAGAGAAAGGTCTACAATTTTGTGCTTCTGAGAATGTAACATATATATCACATCTAAAATTGAATGATAAACTAAAATGAGCTTAACTCTTGGAAACTAGTTGACCTTGGAGCAAGAACCGAGAGCTCACATATCCCACACTGCAATCGACAATAGTCAAACACAAGAAAATAGTAGTTTTCTTGCAAATGTATTTCTTTCAGATGAGAGAATTTTTCATGAAGGAAGAAGAAAGAGATGAAGTAAACCTTTGTTCTTGAATGATAAACAGGTATAAAGTTCATAAAGGACCCCTCTCCCCGTAAAATTAGTAAATGTATGGGTTTTTTTCACAACAGTTTAACTAAATGTAGCTTGACCTACATTTTGGTACATGACACATCATGTCCCCCTAATGTATCTACTGACACAAAAAAAAAGTACTTTTCAAAGATTTCTTGATTCTGGAGTCACAGTGACCTTGACAGTTGACCTTGACCTAAATTTTGATACATGACAACCATCTCCCTGTAATTTCTCAATGGACACAAAAAATCATGATTTTTAACAATTTCACGATTTTGGGGTCACAATGACCTTGACCTTTGACCTACATTTTAGTATGTGACACATTGTTTCCCCCTAATGTATCTACTGACACAAAAAAAATGTTATTTTTCATAATTTCCTGATTTTTGGGTCACAGTGACCTTTGACCTTCGACCTTGACCTATATTTTGATATGCGACACTTTATTTCCCCCTATTGAATTCACTCACCAAAAATTAGTAATTTTTAATGATTTCCAGATTTTTATGTCACACTGAACTTTGACCTCGACCTACATTTGGTATGCAACACATCGTTCCCCCCCTAGGGCATCCACTCGCCAAAAATTAGAACTCTAGATAGAAAACTGTCAATGATCAATGATTTCCTAATTTTAGGCAACAGTGACCTTTGACCTCTGACCTCGATTTTGGTACGCGACACATCGTCTTCACCTAGCGTATGCAGTCACAAAAAATTGCAACTGTGGATAGAAAACGTTCACAGATATAGACTGGACACGAACACTTCAGTGATTTCCTGTTTTTTAGGCCAGTGACCTTTGACCTTTGACCTTGACCTTAATTTTGGTACACGACACATCGTCTTCCCATAGGGTATCCACTCACCAAAAATTAGAACTGTAGATAGAAAACTGTCTCAGATATAGACCGGACACGGGGGACGGACAGACGGAAACCGCCATCACATAATACGTCCGCCTTTTGGCGGGCGTATAAAAATTATGTAATGGATAGTGAACCTGGGCCAGTCACGTTCTTCATGGACTGACGTTAATATACACTACATGTACTGCTTGCATGTGCCATTAACCCCATTAAAATGCCTTGACAAGGCATTAATCATGAAAATTCCATTCAATTGACCATTAATTTTTGTTGTAATTTATTAATGCGGAAATCCTCAATGCCACTAAACAGACATTAATTAATGGGGTTGATACAGATTTCCAGCATTAAAATGTAATTAATTTAAGTGGAATGAAACATTACTGCCCATTAAATTTATTAATGGCCGTTTAATTGTGATGGAAGTAAATGTTTTTTCATGCCATTAATCTGTCACCATAATTTTAATGGCCATTAATTCTATTAAATGACATTAGAATGACAAATTAATGGCTTGGGATTAAAGCATACATACTCCCCCGGAGGCAATTTTGTACATGTCTTCATAATTTGTCTTCTGTCGCAATAAATATTCAACATAACAATAATGATGTACGGTATATATTTTATGAAAGCGTATGTCCTGAGGAATTCACTTAAGTAATTTATATAACTGTTGCTCCTACCGTGTTGAAAATATTCAAAATTTAAAAAATGAAATGAAAACAATAGTTCCTATTTTTCAATTGAAATTTTGTGAAAACCGTTTAACATATTTCAAATTTGATGGTATACCTTGATGAAAGACAACTAGAACTAGTAAATGGCATCTCACTTTTTCACATTTCTGCCTAGGTATATTTTTATAGCATTTTAACTAAAATCAATTGACAAAATTTGATTCTTATATATTAGAAGTTGAACGCAGCAAGGAAGCAATCAGAGATTGCTCAATTGTATGCCCCCCTTCCGCTTTAATCCGACACTGCTCCACCATTGTTCTGTTTTGTATTGGTCTGTGGAGGCCTAATTAGGCTAAATTATAAAAATTCTGTTTCAGTCACTTTTTTCGGCATGCCTCGCATAATATATGTACATATTCCGCCCAGGGCTTTCGTCAAATGTGACCTGGTTATGAGACCTACATTCCTTGGGAGTATACTGTGGTGAAATTATGAAGCGATCGTGAACTTTGAATTTTGCATCCAATTCACTCTTTTAGGGGCAATTTCATACTTCAGGACCTATGTGATCTACTTTGGCATGTGCTTTGGACAAATAAATATATCCCATTCATTTAGGTTTGATGAACAAAAGGCCATAACTCTTGAAAATATAACCGAAAGCAGAGCTGCACACCTATGGGGTACTGACCACATATCATGCAAATTCCATAATTGTCCATGCAAATTCCATAATTGTCCATACAATATTAACCGAGATCCAGCCCGGACAAGTCCCAATTCACAAAGATTTCAAGAACAAAAGGGCCATAACTCTTGAAATATACGCGAAACGCGGAGAAACTTCACACTGCACAACTACAGGGCACTCTCCACATATCCTGCAAATTCCATACTTGTCCATACAATATTAACCGAGATCCAGCCTGGACAAGTCCCAATTCACAAAGACTTGATGAACAAAGGGCCATAACTCTTGAAAATATATGCGAAACGCGAAGAAACTTCACGCTGCACAACTACAGGGCACTGACCACATACCCTGCAAATTTCATAATTGTCCATACAATATTAACCAAGATCCAGCCCGGACAAGTCCCAATTCACAGAGATTTCAGGAACAAAGGGCCATAACTCTTGAAAATATAGGCGAAACGGGGAGAAACATTACGCTGCACAACTGTGGGGCACTGACCACATGTCATGCAAATTTCATACTTGTTCATACAATATTAACTAAGATCCATCCCGGACAAGTCCCATTCACAGAGATTTCAGAAAAAGGGCCATAACTCTTGAAAATGATACCGGAACTCGGAAAAAACTCGACGCTGCACAACTATGAGCCACTGGCCACATTCCATGCAAGTTTGAATCCTGTCCATCAATTATTAACCGAGATATCGCGCGGACAAGAAATTCGGACGGACAGACGGATGGACAGACGGACGGACAAAGCGATCGCTATATGCCCCCCCTCTAGTTAGAGGGGGGGCATAATAATTCAAAAACTAAGCTGAACTTATGAAAACTGAGACACCTTTTACCAGTTTTAATTGTTTTTGATCAAGGTATATACCATCAAATTTGAAATATGTTAACAGTTTTCATGACATTTCAATTGAAAAATGAAGCTATTGTTTTCATTTCATTTTTTTAATTTTGAATATTTTCTACATGGTAGGAGCAACAGTTATGCAAATTACATAAGTGAATTCCTCAGAACATACACTTTCATAAAATATATACATTATTATTGTTCTGTTGAATATTTATTGCCACTGAAGACAAAATATCAAGGGGTGTACAAAACTGCCTCAGGGGGGTTACATATCCTTAATGGTTTTTGATGGATAAAATGAGAATTATATCCCATTAACATATATGCAAATAATGAGGTTTTAACCTAAATAATTAACAGTATTTTGATGACTTCATTTAACAGCATTTTAATGGAATTTCATGCAGTAATGATCATGATTGATGTTTTAATCAAATTTCTGGGTGCTCAAGTTGGCTTACCAATATGAATTAACCCATCGTGGGTAGACGGACAATTAACCATACACAGACAGCACAAAATTACTTTTGACATGTTTTACGGTTAGACTAGAATTGTTGGACAAAATGAGAATGAATGCTTTCTCCTCTGTTTTACTTTCTCATTCCAAGTTCAATCTAGGAAGAACAAGGATGAGCTGCAACGACAACAAATGTAGACAGACGGACATAGAACATACTAGTCTACATAATACAAACATACATTTACAATGTCTGTTATTATCAACTGGCATATAAAAGGATAAGGAGCATTATGCAAGGGGCCATTCAAGTATTACATAAGCAAAAAAATATAAAAAATTGTACCCCCCTCCCATACACAAAATTTAACCCAGTGTGCATAGGAAAAAAAATCCTGATTTTTAGACCCCCTCCTCACCTCGCTGCGTATCTAATACTTGAATGCCCCCCAAGGGAAATTCAATACAAATATACATGTAGCCAGCCATGCATATACTGCTCAGTACAAATACATGTACATGTAGGTTATTTATATAGATGTTAATGGTACCTTTATGTCTCACATTGATGAGTCATGGCAGAGCTTCATAATACACAGATCACCTTAAGGGCTATAGTGGCAAGGTCAAGGTCATCTAACTTGTTAGTTTGAAGGGGGTCGGGTCATGACCACAAGGCTGTGATTGGATACATAGGCGACTTGGTGCGCAGAATTCAGTGATAATAATGTTACCAGGAAGTTAGTGTAGGTAAACACCAGACAAAGGTCTGCATGAAGATACCATACTAGATTTAAGCCATGTATTATATAAGAAAAGAATCCTCATACAAAAAACTTTCTATGACAAATATGACAGACTCATGCCCTGGATCCATATTTACAGTCACTGAACCTTGCAAATATTTTACAAACATATCAAAATTAATAATATAGTAGTCCTGCAAGTCCAGGAGACTGTTGTAGTTCAACCGAATGGTTTAGTTAGTCGTCTAGGCTTGAAGACCCAACATTGAAGGAAAAAACCTGTTCTTGCAACTCCGGTTGAACTTTTGTCAAGTATATAGGGTTACTATTATCATCAGAATATCATTTTATTATTAGAAAATCCAGAAATAGCTGGTGGTATTCATGGAGCACAATAGCAAGAAGGTTGGACGATTTCCTAATTACCACCTGTATACAATCTTTGCACATACAGGTCTGCTGGAATAATGTCGAATGTGAATACATGTACAACCATGCAGATCACATCGTGTGTGACCATAATGCATGAAAACATTTACCAACCATTTAGGGACAGCTTTTGTCATTCATATATCTTCAATAGTGTCGGGAAGAGCTAGTCTCTTCTTTGTGTGAATAAGAAGTCGTCCAAACTGTAGGCGTAGCATAAAAATAGCACCTATCCCCAAAACATGATCCCCATAACAGCATGATCTCCTTGGTTCAAGAAAGGTCAAATTGGATTACATGTACTATCCTGGACAACACTCGACAAGTTATCGTGACATCATTATACATGTACAACTGCTTCAATGTGTAAATCATCAGTACTTGTCTTCTTACAAATAATTAGTCACCTGGCAAATTGAAATATTGCGTTACAATTTTCATCATAAGGCCCTGAAACTTTGTCAAGACGTTATTGGGATTACTGTGGCTAAACAAAATTGAAAAGGGCATCTGGCAATTTATTTTGGTCAGAAGGCAGTGAAACATTGTAAAGATACCTACCAGTGTTGGGCAAAGCAACTTATAAACCCAAGAGAACTTAATAAAAATGTCCACTGGGTGCCGGAAACATGAAATCTACATTTACATACAATAAACAATCAACATTTAACAGACACAGTTTTGGTAAAGATGTCCCAGTACTTTTTCAGGAAATCTCACTGGTGAGACCGTAAAAATTTCCATCTGTGGCTGGCAACATTTTTTAGTTAAAAGGCCATGACACTTAAGACAGGATAGCTATGGAGGTGACCGACTCAAGCCCAAAGAAAAATTGATGAGGGCACTTAATGCCCACACAGAACCGGGAAACATAAAACAAACAATAGCAGAACATGTGAAAGTCTATCTGTTGTCTTGGAACACAAAGAAGTCTTTGATTAGTTCAGGGTAGATAGGAGGTATTGGGGTGGAGTGAGGGAGGCTCTGCATTATATGTAAATGTAGTTACCATAGACAATGTATTGAAGCAGATTGCTGAAATTTATTATTCAGTTATTCTAAAAGACTCAGTGCTGTATCAACCATTGTCCACCCATAATATGCTGGTTGAGGTTTTACAAGTTTAATAAAATCGACCATAGAGGTCCATGTCCCCCGCTAGCAGCACCAGTTATGGTGGATTACATCCACCATAACTGGCGCTGCTGCTGCGGGGGCCATGGACCTCTATGGTCGATTTTTTGGGGTCGATGATATCTCATATCATTGATAACAGTATGATTTGAAAATGGAGATATCGCTGATGAGCTTAACATAAATCTAATACAGCAGATGGCACCCATATTGGATTATGCACATCCATAAAACATAATACATGACTGTCCTCTCACTAAGGTCAAGGGACTCCCTAAGGTTTGAAGTAGATCAGTTGAATCGTACTCCAGCTATTGTCCGGACAAGATCAAACTACTTACAATCCAATATGGCTGACGGCGGCCATATTAGATTACGCACATTGCTGAAAAACAATCCCAACTGTCCTCTCACCAATGTCAAGGCACACCCCAAATTTGAAGTTGATCGATTAAATCGTTCACGAGTTATTGTCCGGACAAGAAAATCTAAGATCCAACTACTTATAATCCAATATGGCTGACGGTGGCCATATTGGATTATGCACATCGCTGAAAAAAGATCCAAACCGTCCTCTCACCGATGTCAAGGCACTCCCCAAGTTTGAAGTAGATCAGTTGAATCGTACTCCAGTTATTGTCCGGACAAGATCAAACTGCTTAAAATCCAATGAAATCCAGTATGGCTGATGGTGGCCATATTGGATCAAGCACGTCCTTGAAAAACAATCCTAATCCTCCTCTCAACAATGTCAAGGTACTCCCCACATATGAAGTAGATCGGTTGAATCGTTCTCGAGTTGTTGTCCGGACAAGATCCAACTGCTTATAATCCAATATGGCTGACGGCGGCCATATTAGATTACGCACATTGCTGAAAAACAATCACAACCGTCCTCTCACCAATGTCAAGGCACACACAAAGTTTGAAGTTGATCGGTTAAATCGCTCATGAGTTATTGTCCGGACAAGAAAATCTAAGTTCCAATTGCTTATAATCCAATATGGCTGATGGCGGCCATATTAGATTACGCACATTGCTGAAAAACAATCCCAACCGTCCTCTCACCAATGTCAAGGCATACCCCAAGTTTGAAGTTGATCGGTTAAATCGTTCACGAGTTATTGTCCGGGCAAGAAAATCTAAGATCGGACTGCTTATAATCCAAAATGGCTGACGGCGGCCATATTTGATTACGCACATTGCTGAAAAACAATCCCAACCGTCCTCTCACCAATGTCAAGGCACACTCCAAGTTTGAAGTTGATCGGTTAAATCGTTCATGAGTTATTGTCCGGACAAGAAAATCTAAGATCGAACTGCTTATAATCCAAAATGGCTGACGGCGGCCATATTTGATTACGCACATTGCTGAAAAACAATCTCAACCGTCCTCTCACCAATGTCAAGGCACACACCAAGTTTGAAGTTGATCGGTTAAATCGTTCACGAGTTATTGTCCGGACAAGAAAATCTAAGATCGTACTGCTTATAATCCAAAATGGCTGACGGCGGCCATATTGGATTACGCACACTGCTGAAAAACAATCCCAACCGTCCTCTCGCCAATGTCAAGGCACACCCCAAGTTTGAAGTTGATCGGTTAAATCGTTCACGAGTTATTGTCCGGACAAGAAAATCTTACGGAATTACGGAATCACGGAATTACGGAATTACGGACACCGGTGTTTCTAAGTCCCCCCCCTACTAAGTAGCGGGGGACAATTAGAAAAGTAATATATGTACTTGAAAAAAGAAAGTGGATAGTGAGTGGATAGAGTCAAGTGATTTCTTCATCAAAAATTTAAAAAAAAAAAAAAAACCCTCCCACATATGCTTATATAAAGGATCTTTCCTGCATACAAGTCTGAAAATGGTGTTCCAAATACTAGAAGAAATACATCTTCTGACATTAACAAGCTTTATTAACAAGCTTTCATATTAAGTTATGGTTAACATGACATGTAGCTCAAAATGTCTGGCAAGCTGGGTTTTAAAAACTTATGCTGTACTCAGGCTGGAACACACCTACAATAATGTGTTGGTGGCTGACTCAACAATGATGACGATCAAAATTAAATGGTGTCGAGCAAATACAAGTATACTGAGCCAATTTCGAACAAAAATTATCCATTGGCATCAAAGCCATTACAAGAGGGACCTGTGAATGTGGGTGATTTCCATCTTAAGCAGGTAGCATCGAGTGCTACTCTTATGTAAACACACATGGAAGGTGTTTGTGAGCAACAGTGGAACAAGTCTGTAGGCGTTTAACAGGACAGAGGCAGAAGAAATCGGTTAATACGAGTCCAGGAAGAGAACACTCCACAGAATATGGCAGTTGTTAGTTGAAAAGCCAGCTTATATTCACTCTCTGTATGAAGTTGTGGTCAGATCCTAAAGTTCAATTTGTATTGCTAATCTCGACTTATGCACATCTAACAGTTGCTATTTTCTCTCTTACAAAACATATCAGTACAAAAATCATTCTGCCACTGTCCGAGATGTACCGGTAACCTTCTACTATTGGTGTATTATTCCCTCCGACTGACTTCTGACTTGGGCAGAAAAATGCAGTCGCAGGCTCATCTGAATTCAGTCTGCAATGGTTAGGAAATAAGCATATTGAGAGGACAGGAACGAGTATTCAGGATATATATATCTTATACTGGATCTGAAATAACATTCAGGCATTAGGCATGTAGCATTAAAATTTAACCTTGTCTGATCAAATACCATGTTACAGAATCTGGTTTAGGTGTTACATGTATATCCTGTTCTGTAACAGACTGTTGATTGGCAGGGAGTCAGAATTACAGAAGGAGGTATATGTACACTATCTGATGACAGAGTAATACCATATACACTATATCTAAGTCCGGAACAACACTGAACATGTACAAGTTTTGTTTTAGGAATCACAGATATCCCTCCCACCTAAAATTCGGTATGTTCTGCTGAAAACGAAATAAAAGCAGAGAAGGAAGGCCTAAATGGTTCACTTCTATAGTACTTCAATCATCTTCGAACCGTATGTAATGAGGATGTAATTTCTATATCTGTGGAGTCTTATGCATGACTGAGCACGATATAATCCATCAAGCCTTCAAGGTGTCTAATTTCATCTCGAACTCAGGTCTGATATAATGAATAGTTGCCCCGAGCATCACCCAGCCTCGATGGATGCCGGTAATTACATGTATGTAGGGCATCAATCAAAGGACAGTGTTGCATGTACCTGTCCCTCATTATGATACATATAACACGGATCCTTACAAAACGTTTTACTGTAAAACCATTCAACCAGACCCTGCATTCAATCAAACACTATATTCAACCAGATGCTGTATTCAACCAGACAATGCATTCAACCAGACCCTGCATTCAACCAAACACTACATTCAATCAAACACTGCATTCAACCAAACACTGCATTCAACTCGTGCCTACATTCAACCAGACCCTGCATTCAACCAGACACTGCATTCAACCAGACCCTGCATTCAACCAAACACTACATTCAACCACATGCTGTATCCAACCAGACCCTGCATTCAACCAGCATCTACATTCAACCAGACCCTGCATTCAACCAGACCCTGCATTCAACCAAACACTACATTCAACCTTCAACCAGACACTGCATTCAACCAGACACTACATTCAACCTTCAACCAGACACTGCATTCAACCAGACTCGAGATTCAACCAGACACTGCATTCAACCCGACACACAAAAGCCTTTTGAGCTGTTTTCAATCCAGTCAGGAGTGATGATTATTGATGTTGCAGTACAGGTGTGTGATATAAATTTCATCAGCTGAGGCATATAAGTTATTCTGAAGATGTATTAATGAGAAATGATACGTGCTAATGAGAAATGAAAATGATCACTAGGACAGACAACAAAGAATGCATGTTTAAGGTGATAATACAAGAAAGGCAAATTCCTTAAAGACTTTTGCCAGAGGAATAGTTCCTGAATTTATCTAAAGACCGCTCCTTAGTAAATGGGGGTCAACTCAAAGAGGCATCACAGTCATTAGTATAACTAATCTATATAGGCAAACATCTACAGGCAATTTTGAAAGAAATTGAGAATTGAACTTCACTCTTCAGGCAAGTGATTTTTTAAAAGTTTTTGCCCATAGCACTTTCAACTTACCCCTTATAGCATCTACAATGTTGCATAGACAGGCTGGTAAATGTAATCTTTTAACATGTACAATTAAACTGTAATTTTGTGTAAAACTCTAATCCTAACCCATTGGAAAGTTGAGTACCGTACCGTACCGTATCCAAAATATTTAATTACCGGTACACTATTGTTGGTGAAAGTACAATCATGAAAAGGTAAGCTTATATTTCTTTATATGGAAAATCAGCCTTGAAAAGGAGTTGTTGGGCATCTGCCAGACAAGACCACTGGATATATCCACTTAAGACTGGGATTTGGTTTAATGTCACACTCAAGGTTGCTGAAGACAGTGGCCAGTCAGGTGTCTGTGCACTGTCCACTGCCATCGAGGCCAGACAGTATTTTCCAGGGATTCACTTGAACTATAGTGGGAATTGCCCATTGTCACTAAATTCTGATTCCCTGAATATGTGATTTTGGTGAGTTCATTTATTGCAATTTATAATGAGCACAAACTGATAAGGTGTCAAAAATCTTATCGCTACGGATAATTAATAGTTTAACACCTACAGATACATACAGTTGATTAACACCCAAACTTGGAGTGCATCAAGGTGAGATACATGTAGATTAACAGGTGAAGTTAACCAATTAGGTCTGGTAATGGTGATCATGCTGTGATTGCAGGTGTCGTTAGTCTCTTATACAGACTCACTCTAATGAGGACATTAAAGCTTACTGGTACTTATTAATCAGGAGACATCATTAACACTTGGTGAGCAACAAAATGATACTGGCAACAAGTCATGTTCATAGATCACATCACAGGTCCTGGATTGTAGATTGTATGTACATTACGTAATCCATGGGGTATCAAGACTGAATACAAAAACATGGCAGCTTAGTTTTTTTTTAATTTGCTCAAACCTTAACCAATGCTGTGATGCACACAAACTGGACAAGGTTATGCGCAGGGCTTCGTTTTTAGCGCGAGTGATAGCTCACCTGCGCGCAAACACTCACGTAAATTCATGTCACGAGAGCGATTTTAGCTCACGTACACTATCACATTTTATATGGTCTAGCTTAAAGCATAGGACAGCTCGCCTCAAATCAGAGTGCCTGACTGTTATTAATTATATTGCAACCACTCGCCTGACATTCAAATACCCTCTCCTAAATTTTTTGACGTGGGCTATTTTTAGCTCGTGCACTAATTCTAAACACAAAGCCCTGAATACATTAAAATGGGTTTCAAAGTATTATTCGAATTCAAGTATTAAAATTCAAGCCCTTCTCCTGCTTGACCCATATGTGTGCATCTTGTCCCTCTACCTGATTAATCCATGTGTAGGCCTACTTTATAGGCTCTCCACCTGATTAACCCTTACATGTGTATCTTACAGGCTCTCTACCTGATTAACCCTTACATGTGTATCTTACAGGCTCTCCACCTGATTAACCCTTACATGTGTATCTTACAGGCTCTCCACCCGATTAACCCTTACATGTGTATCTTACAGGCCCTCCATCTGATTAACCCTTACATGTGTATCTTACAGGCTCTCCACCTGATTAACCCTTACATGTGTATCTTACAGGCTCTCCACCCGATTAACCCTTACATGTGTATCTTACAGGCCCTCCATCCGATTAACCCTTACATGTGTATCTTACAGGCTCTTAACATGATTAACCCTTACATGTGTATCTTACAGGCTCTCCACCTGATTAACCCTTACATGTGTATCTTACAGGCTCTCCACCTGATTAACTCTTACATGCCCTCCATCCGATTAACCCTTACATGTGTATCTTACAGGCTCTTAACATGATTAACCCTTACATGTGTATCTTACAGGCTCTCTGCCTGATTAACCCTTGCATGTGTATCTTACAGGCCCTCCATCTGATTAACCATACATGTATATCTTACAGGCCATCTGATTAACCCTTACATGTGTATCTTACAGGCTCTCCACCTGATTAACCCTTACATGTATATCTTACAGGCCCTCCACTTGATTAACCCTCGCATGTGTATCTTACAGGCTCTCCACCTGATTAACCCTCACATGTGTATCTTACAGGCCCTCCATCTGATTAACCCTTACATGTGTATATTACAGACTCCCCACCTGATTAACCCTTACATGTGTATCTTACAGGCTCTCCACCCGATTAACCCTTACATGTTTATCTTACAGGCCCTCCATCCGATTAACCCTTACATGTGTATCTTACAGGCTCTCCATCTGATTAACCCTTACATGTGTATCTTACAGGCTCTTCACCTGATCAACCCTTACATGTGTATCTTACAGGCTCTCTGCCTGATTAACCCTTGCATGTGTATCTTACAGGCTCTCCACCTGATTAACCCTTACATGTGTATCTTACAGGCCCTCCACCTGATTAACCCTTACATGTGTATCTTACAGGCTCTCCACCTGATGAACCCTTACATGTGTATCTTACAGGCCCCCACCTGATTAACCCTTACATGTGTATCTTACATGCCCTCCATCTGATTAACCCTTACATGTGTATCTTACAGGCTCTCCACCTGATTAACCCTTACATGTGTATCTTACATGCCCTCCATCTGATTAACCCTTACATGTGTATCTTACAGGCTCTCCACCTGATTAACCCTTACATGTGTATCTTACATGCCCTCCATCTGATTAACCCTTACATGTGTATCTTACAGGCTCTCCACCTGATTAAACCATACATGTATATCTTACAGGCTCTCCACCTGATTAACCCTTGCATGTGTATCTTACAGGCCCTCTATCTGATTAACCCTTAAATGTGTATCTTACAGGCTCTCCATCTGATTAACCCTTACATGTGTATCTTACAGGCTCTCCACCTGATCAACCCTTACATGTGTATCTTACAGGCCCTCCATCTGATTAACCCTTACATGTGTATCTTACAGGCCCTCCATCTGATTAACCCCTACATGTGTATCTTACAGGCTCTCCACCTGATCAACCCTTACATGTGTATCTTACAGGCCCTCCATCTGATTAACCCTTACATGTGTATCTTACAGGCCCTCCATCTGATTAACCCCTACATGTGTATCTTAGAGGCTCTCCACCTGATTAACCTTTACATGTCTATCTTACAGGCTCTCCACCTGATTAACCCTTACATGTGTATCTTACAGGCCCTCCACCTGATTAACCCTTACATGTTTATCTTACAGGCTCTCTGCCTGATTAACCCTTACATGTTTATCTTACAGGCTCTCCACCTGATTAACCCTTACATGTGTATCTTACAGGCCCTCCACCTGATTAACTCTTAGATGAGAATCTTACAGGGCCTTCACCTGATTAAGGCGGATTCCACGCAAAACTGTACCACTAACTCCCATTTCTGTCCGTCCTTGACGGAATATGACATTAGTAACACCAATAACTTGGAAAACATCATAAACAAACAATGTTCCCTGTGCCTTATTATTTAAAATGTGTCAATGAATTGCATAAGATGAAAATAAACAGGTGCCCCTATGAATTCTTTGTACAGTTTTTAGTTTAGTGGAACAAAACACAAATGACATTAGTAACATTTGTGTTACTAATGTCATTTTTCCGTCAAAATCTATTTTGTATATGTACAAGAAATTTCTTATAACAGAAGCACAAGTTTGCATTTGCTCAGTGGAATTAGGCCAAGCAAATTGATGTATCTGTCCCATTGTCAGTGTATGTCATCACCCATGCTGTAATATTGAGCCTTTTCAAAAAATTTCTAATGTCCTGTCCGTCACGGGAGTTGGACATTTTTCAAATGCTCATAGTATCCATGTATTGGTATTTAATACACTGGCAATGGTACACATATCTCAATAAGGTCAAGCTAATACCACTGTAAATCTTTAATTGAATAATTTAATTGACATTTGTTTTGTGGTGAATATTGTAAAAAAAAGTTGGACGGACATATGACATTAGAACAAATGACATTAGAAACATTTACATTTCTGTCTCTCTTTTATACTGCAGATAAGAAATGTGCAGTGTAAAACTGTTTATATTCAGATACGCATACATTACACAATATTTGTGGGTTTAGCAAACACAGTACAAGACAGTCAGTTTTTTTACATATTAGATGTTACAAATGCATTTTTCGGTGAGATGGACAATTTGACGGAAAGTGGTATAGTTTTTTGTGGAATCCGCCTTAACCCTTACATGTGTATCTTACAGGCCCTCCTCCTGATTAACCCCTACATGTGTATCTTACAGGCTCTCCACCTGATTAACCCTTACATGTGTATCTTACAGGCCCTCCACCTGATTAACCCCTACATGTGTATCTTACAGGCTCTCCACCTGATTAACCCTTACATGGGTATCTTACAGGCCCCCACCTGATTAACACTTGCAATTCAATTCAATTCATTCAATTTATTGTACCAGTACACAGAGGGGCCCACATGGGGCAAGGTACATACACATAAACGAACAAACAAAATAATAAATATGTGAACTATGTGAATTATAATATAACATAGGTATGTTTGCAGTTCTATGGTACCGTACTGATTGAGAATAGTTTTCTACAATTACAAAATAATTATTAAAATAAGATATCTTAAGACACAAAACATTTATATGTACATGCAAAATGGTACAAATTGCTTAGACAGACTTTTGTTACATATAATAGAATACTAACAGATGCATGTATGATTGCAGAGCTGCAGATTAAGTCATTTTTACTAAGAAAAACATGATAGACAACTATACTATATTATCAGTGTTTGTTTCCGTATCTGGAAACAGTTTAATGTTAAAATTTTGAGATACAAATAGATAGCTCAGGAGGTGGGTTGAAGAATATAGCGAATAGGGAATACAGATTCAAATAGAGAACAGCAGGATCAGTCTTGATAATTGTTCTCATAATTTGTTTTCTGCTAATTTTATACCTTGCCGTTGGACATTCAAAGAGGAAATGAAATTCATCCTCAATTTTACTCAGGCTGCAATTTTTACATATACGATTGAGTAGAGGGTTTTTTGAATAGTGTCCTCTCTCTATTTTCAAATCAGCTGTACTTATTCTAAGAAAGGTAATAGCATGCTGTAATTTAGAATATTTCAGTGTCAAAGGATAAGGAGAGAATTCTGGTTTAGATCTAAATAGACCGTATGTTCTAAGTTTACTATCGGGTGATGAACACTTTGTGAAAATTGTATCGAATAACTTGGTTAGTTCAGTATGCATGTGTATCTTACAGGCCCTCCACCTGATTAAACCATACATCATGTGTATCTTACAGGCTCTCCACCTGATTAACCCAGAGAACTCTGACCCTAGCCAGAAATTATCTGCTGTCTGGCGTGAAGCGTCATAGGAATCTCGGACTAGTTGGTAACTTATGTGCTTCCTTTTCTTTTAGATGAACCTCATGATGTGCCCTTTCGAACAAAAGTGAACCACCCTGAAAATACCCTAGCTACAGCCCTCAGCACTGTACAGAGAAATGTAATCGAGAATTTCTGGAACATTGTAGTAGCCGAGAAAATGAGGTCACAAACGTGCCTATCTGTAGATACACACTAACTGTGGAGTCCTGCTGTGGAGATAAATTATATTGTATACCATCCACCATAAATACAGAAGTCCAACATATATGGCATCTCGGCATATTATAAATACACAGTCGGGCATTATTTTTGATAGGCCTGCTGAATACTACACTATGGTCGGTAGTCGCCACAGCATGCGTGACAGCCGTGGGCGCTGAATATAGATCTATCAGTGACCGGTATAGTATACATAATGAACCTGACCTAGATGAAAATGAACTTGCTATATAAACACAAATTTACCTTCCATCCCGCGGAACTGTTACTGTCTCCTTTATCCCTGAAATACGGCACATTTTGTACCATCCAGTCGTAGATTTGTGACAGAGTTAATCGCTGATCAGGCGAGCTCTGTATCGCTTTGGTAATTAGATCAGCGTATGATAAATTTCCCCATGCATTCCGCCTGGACGTGGTTTTCTTAGCGGCCAAGGCAGCTAAGGATTCCTTCGGAGGTGTGCCCTCGCTGTTGGCTTCCTCCGAGGCAGGGCTACTCTGTTGATCTACGGTAACTTCTACCTTAGGTCTGAGCGGCCAAGTGTTTGATCGTGCCCGGGTTTGCGGCTC
The DNA here is from genome assembly GCA_036873755.1 of Hanleya hanleyi. NCBI lineage: Eukaryota > Metazoa > Mollusca > Polyplacophora > Lepidopleurida > Hanleyidae > Hanleya > Hanleya hanleyi. The sequence continues at coordinate 40,236 of JAVTVY010015941.1, forward strand.
GAAGTTTGGGTCTATATCGCCCATATCGGGCACCTCCATCTTTAATGGCTTGCCGAGCTCCAGTCCGACCCGAAGGCAGTTGTTGTAGGTCACCGACTCTGCCATCGTGAGACACGGGTGGACAGAGCCTTTACAGGCCCCTAACAATAATCACCAGCACCGTAGATGTGCTACAATATATCACAAAATTGTTCACTCATCCTAGCTGTCAAGTTTCCAACGCTGGCACTCGCTGACACATTTGATATGCTGCGTAAATCGTCTCCATATCCTTGACATATTGAGCGCCACAAACTAAGGGGGCCATCGATGACGTATGTTGTTACGGGTTGATTTGCATATGCGCACAGGGTTGAATGCGCAAAGTCTAGATCTTCCTGGCACAGATCTCCCTTGATTATCCGAAGTTTCTACACGGAGAACGACCAGTGACAGTTAACTTGTCTGCGTCTAGATTTGACTGATCGAAGTAGTGGTCATTGGCACGGTAATCGCTCCTTTCATGCGGTGACGTGAGAAATATTTGTGTGCGGACTTGGGAGAGAACCAAGTTTGAGGTCACGTTCGGGACAACATGGGAGATAGTACAAGGGACGTAACTCAACGAGCACCTGCTTCGAAATACACAAAAAGCACGTCAGAGTTATGGTTCTTTTAACTGTTTTTAAACGAAGGCAGAATCGCAATAGTGGACCAAACACTAGAAACTACCTTTGACCATTTTCATACATTTCTCCTGAAGATGACAGAATAAACTATTGAAAATTTGAGACTGTCAACAAAGAGAGTGAGTTTGCTTATGTATTAAATACAGCAAGCTATCCGATGAAATATCTCTTTAAATGTTTGACAAAACATATATAATAATGCAATTTATTCAACTCTAGGCAAATTACTTGGCCGACGTCTTGGCCAATAAAATGTCAAATTTGAATTCCCACCCATACATTATCCACACTCCTCACATCTGGACAGACCATCTGGTGATATTTAACTGAACCTTTTTTAATGCCCAATACCAGTAGGCTACTAACCATCAGTCAATCAGCCGCACCTGTGGCTTTATTTCTTGCAAGCACGAGAATTGAAATTTCATAGTCACATCTCACAGAAATTGACAATTTAAAATTGGTATTCGAGAAATGAACATGATTATCGAGCTGCAGAGAAAATATCTTTGATGTCAGCATAGGTGATGTTGACTGTCAAAACAACATTCAGGCTGCTCAGCTGACATATTTGGCTATCGACATCTAGATGTAAAACTCCTGGGGTAAAGGTACTCATGTACCCCCTTACTCATCATCTTCACAAGTCCAGGTAAATCCTAAATCCTCGCAGAAGGTCTACCTGGACATTTTCGGTGATTCGAATGAGTTCTTGAGTGGACGCCTCTATTATACAATCTCGTACATTTCACCCCCGTGCTTATTTTGAATTAGCATGTCGACATTCCAGGCAGTTTTAGCTTTGACTTCCGATGTCAAAGCAGTTGGGCCCACGATGAAATTCAAACCTGTCATATCTCATACCTCACAGCGGATTGGCCTAATCAACTAGCTAAGCGCGTTCACTGATTGAGATACCAGATCCTTCAGTCATCTGGGTCGGATAGTAGATCCTCCAGTCATCTGGCTCAGATACCAGGTCTTCCAGTAATCTGGGTCAGTTACCAGATCCTCCAGTCAGCTGGGTGGGATACCGATACCAGAGCCTCCAGTCATCTGGTACAGTTACCAGATCCTCCAGTAATCTGGGTCAGTTACCAGATCCTCCAGTCATCTGGGTGGAATACCAGATCCTCCAGTCATCTGGGTAGGATACTAGAGCCTCCACTAACCTGGGTCAGTTAACAGATCCTCCAGTAATCTGGGTCAGTTACCAGATCCTCCAGTCATCTGGCTAAGATAGCAGATCCTCCAGTCATCTGGGTCAGATACCAGGTCTTTCAGTAATCTGGGTCAGTTACCAGATCCTAGAATAATTTGGGTGGATACCAAAGCCTCCAGTAATCTGGGTCAGTTATCAGATCCTAAAATAATCTGGGTCGGATACCAGATCCTCCAGTAATCTGGGTCAGATACAAGATCCCCAGTAATCTGGGTCAGATAAAAGATCCTTCAATCTGGGTCAGATACCAGATCCTTCAGTAATCTTGGTCGGATACCAGATCCTCCAGTCATCTGAGTCTGACTCCAGTTCATTCAGTAATCTAGGTCAGATACCGACACCTCTTGTAATCTGGGTCAGATACCAGATGATGAGATCCTCCAATAATCTGGGCCAGATACCAGGTTCTTCAGTAATCTGGGACAGTTTCCAGATCCTCCAGTAATCTGGGTGAGATACCAGATCATCCAGTACTTATGGTCAAATACCAGGTTCTCCAATAATCTGAGTCCGGTACTGGATCCTCCAGTAATCCGGGTCGGATACCAGATCATCCAGTATTCTGGGTCATATCCAGTAATCTGGGTTGGTTCCTCAAATAATCTGGGTCGGGTACCTCTAGTAATCTGGGTCAGTTACCAGATCATCCAATAATCTGAGTCAGCACGGATATCAGATCCTCCAGTAATCTGGGTCAGATACATGATGCTCCAACAATCTGGGTCAGATACCAGACCCTGTAGTAATCTGGCATTCTCCCATTGCCAAATTTTGTTACCTCCTAAAACTTAGTGTAACACTCTGGCTGCACTCCGCAAAAAAGTGTTCACATGTTCATTCTGTCTGTATCGATTTTGATAAAAACAGAGAGCATGTATCTGTACATGAGAGAGATGGAAAATGCATCCAGTATATCTTGTAAAAGAATTAACAAGTTTGATGCTAAATTATTACACAACAACATAAGGTACTTCTTGTATATCTGTGACATGGTGAGCCTACTCCACTCCATTTGCAAGTGGACAATGCTGATTGGCTGTTAGCCATATGCATGTGCACAATTTGGAAGATGTATCAAATCATTTTATATAATGTGGGTGAAATATCACATCATTTTGTAATCTGTGTGATATACTGATCATTTTGGAATCTGGATGAGATCAAGAAGACTTTCGCATTGATATCAATAACAGTTATTGTGATAATAAGAGGATCCCATATAACCGTATCATCAGATGACAATTTCCACAAGACATGCAAGAGAGAAAGGAAAATATATCCTAAGACGAGATTAAGATACATTAAGTAGAGACACTGTGTCATGTATCAAAATTTAGGTCAAGGTCAACCCCAAAATTAAGGGAGATCATATGTCCCATACCAAAATTTAGGTCACAGTCAAAGGTCCAGTACAGTGTGACTTCAAAATCAGGAAATTGTTAAAAATCATGATTTTTTGTATCCGTAGATACATTAAGGGGAGACTATAGTCATGTACCAAAATTTAGCAGGGCCCTCGGTAGGCGAGTGATCTAAGGCTCTTCGCTGGTGATCGCTATGCTCACATCCCAGAACCAGCCCCGCTTTTGCATGTGCATCTTCACAAGTCCAGGTAAAGCCTCAAGCCTCGCAGAGGGTTTACCTGGACATTTTTGGTGATTCAATTGAGTTCTTTGTACAATCTCATACATTTCATCCCCCGCGGTTGTTTTGAATTAGCATGTCGGTATCCCCAACCCTGCAGTTTTTGCTTTCGACTTCCGATGTCGATTTCAGCCGGACATCAGAACAGTTTGGCTCAAGATGAAATTCAAACCTGTCACATATCATACCTCACAGCAGATTGGCGTAATCAGCTAGCTTAGTGCGTTCACTGATTGGTTTGATTTAGAAGAAACCCCTTGATCTATTTATATCCAGAACTGATATGGGCAAGTAACCAAGCCCATGTATAGAAAACTGGCTCGCAAGGATGGTGCATGTGTGAAAGTTTGCCAGCTACTTGCCAACTGGCGGTGGTTCTCTCTGGGTACCCCGGCTTCCTCCAGCCTTCAAACTGGCCATTACCATGAGTGAAATATCCTTGATTGTGGCATTAACCCCCTCTCCTCAAAATAAAAAATTTAGGTCAACATCAAAGGGTAAGGTCACTGTGACCCCAAAATATGGAAATCATAAAAAAACCTCTTTTGTTTCAGTAGATACATTAGGGGGAGACGATCTGTAATGTAACAAAATTTAGGTGAAGGTCAAGGTCACTGTGACCCAAAAATCAGGAAATCATTAAAAATCACGGTTTTTGTGTCAGTAGATACATTAAGGGGAGACGATGTGTAATGTAACAAAATTTAGGTGAAGGTCAAGGTCACTGTGACCCAAAAATCATGAAATCATTAAAAATCGCGGTTTTTGTGTCAGTAGATACATTAATGGGAGACGATGTGTAATGTAACAAAATTTAGGTGACGGTCAAGGTCACTGTGACCCAAAAATCAATAGATATACCATTTGCGTACACTTCGCCATCCATAAGATGGCTTGCGAATCATGTGTCGCCATTATTGCAGAGCGATATCCGATACTTTACCGTATACTGTTCGGTCTTCATCCAGTGGAGAACAGACTCGAGAAACAGATAAATTACAGGGTTTTCATCCTAGTTCTGAAACTTATATCGTCTGAGGTTACAAAAGATACAGATATGAATAACTTCCGTATCGTCCAAGAGGTGTTGTAGATCTGTAATATTGAACAAGTAGGACAGCACATGACTCGAAAATGGCGGGTTATATTGGGGTTACGTCGGTAGAGTTTAGCCGATTGGCTGATGACATCACATGGTTTTGATTTCGGAAAATTCCCTCATATAGTTGCCGAAAGTAGGCTGAAAATGGATACACATGAGCCCAGGGTCAGTCTTACCACGTTTAGATGACCCAGATGCTTAAAGGTTGTAGATATATTAGGGGGAGACAATGTGTCACATAACAAAATTTAGATCAAGGTCACTGTCACCCCAAAAGGGAGTCATTAATTTTTATTTTTTTTTGTGTCAGAGGATACGTAAGGAGAGACGATGTCTTGTGTGGGCATATATCGAAGCCAATTTTGGCTCTAATTGCGAGTTGAATATTCTAACCATATATTATGCACGTAAATAATTGTTGTGTGTGTACAAGCTAAGTCTCCAAAAAAGAGCAGCCCTTGCTATTGATATTCATGCATGGCTATTATAGGTTCTTACCCAGAACATATCAAGGCACAGCTGTAGTGTCTCAATTTGTCTCAATTTATAAGAGTGTTCATCTTTTGGCACTGTGTAGCCCATCCAGTGAAATATGGAGACAGATTTTCTGATCAAATGTAAATATGACTTTGTTTTCCAAAACAAAATCTTCAACACCGAAGATGTTGAAACGTATGTTAATTAAAAACAGTTGGGCTCTGTACTTACCAGTGTTGTCCCTGTGTTACAACCTGAAGGCTGGGCTTCGTACTTACCAGTATTGCCCCGGTGCTATAACAAAGGCTGGGCTCTGTACTTTCCAGTATTGTCTCTATGCTATAACCTAAAGGCTGGGCTCTGTACTTAGTAGTGTCCCTGTGCTATACCACGAAAGGTGGGTTCTGTACTTACCAGTGTACTGTGTTGTCCCTGTGTTATAACCTAAATGCTGGGCTCCGTACTTACCAATAATGTCCCTGTGTTATAACCTAGAGGCTGGGCTCTGTATTTATCAACTATGTCCCTGTGTTATAACCTAAAGGCTGGGCTCTGTACTTACCAACTATGTCCCTGTGTTATAACCTAAAGGCTGGGCTCTGTACTTACCAACAATATCCATGTGTTATAACCTAAAGGCTGGGCTCTGTACTTACCAACAATGTCTCGGTGTTATAACCTAAAGGCTGGGCTATGTACTTACCAGTGTTGTCCCTGTGTTATAACCTGAAGGCTGGGCTCTGTAGCCTCGTCATCAGACAGCAGGTGGCGGTGAACAGACGGATTAACAACAAACTCTTGGATCTGATCAAATCTGCAGATTCCGGGCTGATAGAAACAAACAAAAAATTCAAGCATAATTCCCCAGGACATTGTATTTTATACAAAATTGAACAAAAATGTCTGTTACATATTAAATTTTGACAAACCTCACACTGATATGATGGCCATGGATAAAGTGTTTCCGACCCAGGGAATTTGATTGGTCAGTTGAAATTTTCAAAGGGAAATGCAATAATTTGATTGGTTTGTGGACGGAGAGAATCCAGCCAATCAGTGTTTCTGTAAAGGTTCATGTCCTCTCCATGAGGGATCACAAACATAGTCAAATGGGCTGGTATATCTTAAACTATGGACTATATATGCCCTATGTTAATCTTTGAGACAGTATATCCATATACCTAAATCTGAGGTGAAATGCAAAGGTTTTCGTATTTTCTGTTTTATATTCTTCATAATAATAATAATAATAATAATAATACTTTATTTCATGAGGGAGATCAATTAGTACAGTACCAATCTTCCTTGAGTCCCTCTCTCACACACACACACACACATACCCTCATTGATATACATGTTTACAGCTGTACAAACATAATTATACAATAAAGATTCACTCATGTACAAACACATTAGGATTTTTACAAGCAACATATAACAGACAATGTACTCTGGGTTATTATAATTGCATCTATGTATTCAATAAACACAGACATACTATGATAAAATGAAGGTTTCCATTCGTCTTTTGAATACATTAAGATTTTGTGATTTCTTTATATGTATGGGGAGCTGGTTCCACAGAGTCACACCAGAGTACTGGAAAGACCGTTTGAAGGTTTCAGTTTTTGTTTTTGGCAGAATTAGGTTCATTGAGGTAGTGGAGCGAAGATTTGTTTGGTAAACAGAAGCAGTAGATATAAATTGGTTTGCGAGGTAACTCGGAGCAAGTTCATTCAAACATTTGAACATCAAAATTGCCTTATGCAGCATGATTCTTTCATCAATGGTCATCCATTTTAAGGTCCTGAAAAGTTCTTGGCTTGGTGTTGTATATTTGGTATTCAGAATAATTCTTGCTGCACGCTTTTGGAGACGAAGTATACAGTTAATTGATTCTCTGGAAGCAGTTCCCCATATGGTGCAACAATAATCGATCAAGGGTAAAACATATGCATTATAGAATAAAATTCTTGCATGGTGTGGCAGATACCTCTTGATCCTTTGTAAAAGTGTGAGTTTGGATGAGATCAGTTTACTTTGATTCTGAACATGCTTGTCCCACGACAGCCTCTCATCTATGATTATACCCAATAATTTGGTATCTTTGACATTTTCTATCTTTTGTCCATCTATTTCTAATCCAAGTGGTGTGTCAAACTTATTTAAACACTGCCATGTCCCAATTTTCATGCATTTGGTCTTTCCAAGATTAATCGCCATATCATTATCATCACACCACTTAAGTATATTACTGCTATCATTTTTTAACACACTTTCTACACTAGTCAAGTCTCGAGCTGATGCTGATACAGTAGTGTCATCTGCAAATAAATCAATAATACACTTCCAAACATGTAAGGGGAGGTCATTAATGAAAATTAAAAACAATAGGGGGCCAAGTATTGAGCCCTGAGGAACTCCACATGTTATTTTCATTAAAATTGGAGTGGACATTACCTAAACAAACCTTCTGTTTTCGACAAGAAAGATAGCTTTCGAACCATGAAAGGCATTTATTGTCAAGATGGTAACAGGTGAGCTTCTGCATCAATAATTTATGATTGACAAGGTCAAATGCCTTTCGTAGGTCAATGTACAGTACACCTGTTATCTGGCCCTTGTCAATCTTTTTGAGCCAGTCATCAATGATTTTGGTAAGCGCAGTTTGACATGAGTGACGAGATCTAAATCCTGATTGTAGCTCATGTAGCAATTCATGGGTATTGAGAAAATCATTAAGTTGGTTGGCGATGTGCCTTTCCAGCATTTTGGACAAAGTTGGAAGTATCGAAATGGGTCTGTAGTTGTTCGGAGATGTTTTTGAGCCTTTTTTATAGATGGGTGTTATTCTAGCATTTTTGAATTCATCAGGAAATATACCTGTTCCGATAGACTGATTGAAAATAAAAGTTAAGGATGGAGCAATAAAGGGTGCAGTTAGAGTGAGAAGCCTTGGACCAATACCATCCAATCCAGTAGATTTTTTGGGGTCAAGCTCCATCAGGTTTTTAAAGACATCTGCCTGAGAAATGAATGTGATACTGAGTTGTGTTTCTTGGTTAAGTTTGCTCTGAATGAACTCTTTGAGTTTTGACAGGTCTGTGTTATTCGAATTTTTTGAGCCTCTGCCAGCTGTAGCAAAATAATCATTTAGAATATTTGCAATGTTTTGAGTCTTGTTTGTAGGTTCGCTGTTATGGGGGTCATCTAACATTGATGGGAAGGGGGGAGGTGATGATTTGGAACCAAGATCCTTCAACATTTTCCAGATATTTTTCGAACTAGTCTTGTCTTCTACAGCAGCTTGAACTTGTTTAGACTTTGCTTCATGAATTAAAACCTTAGTCTTATTTCGCCAGTATCTGTATCTTCTTTGATCTTTCTTTCTGTGATACATATCCCTGTTTTAACGAGCCTGTTTAATTTCATCAGAGTACCAGTCTGGTTGTTTGTAACGCTTGACCTTTTTTGTTTTCAGTGGGGCATGTTTTTCAATAACATTTTTAAACAAACAGTACCAGATATTTAGAGAAGCGTTGGGGTCACTTTCCAACTCAACCAGTTTGAAAGGTACTTCACTGACATCCTTTAGGAAGGCTTTCTCATCAAAATTTTTGAAATCTCTGTAAGTTATCTGAATGTGTGAGTTTTTAGGCATTTTAGAAAAATTTGACTTTGTGAAACATGTGGGATAGTGGTCACTAATAGCATAGTGAGGCACTTTCACCTCTACAATATTAGACGGCATTGTTGTGTAAATATGGTCTAGGCAAGATTCTCTAGTGCTTGTGACTCTTGTGGGTTCAGTCACCAACTGGTGAAGATCAAAGGATTGAATAATATTGAGCCATGTCTTTGATATCTCATTTGGAATCAAGTAGTCAATGTTGAGATCACCAAGGATGATGATTTCCTTATTTTCTAACGATGACCTCAATAGCTCCTCATCATAATGCTCATACCAAACAACAGGCGATTTGGGGGTTCTGTATACAACACAAATTAAAAATGGTTTTTCATGTGGGTTTTTTACTTCAACCCAAATGTCTTCAATTTCCAAAGTCTCCAAATCCTTTCTTCGTTCAACTAGCATATTATCTGCGACATAAATTACTATTCCACCTCCACTGCTGTATGTTCTGTCCTTCCTAAAATTAACACAGCTGTAACCATCAACATGTAAAGATTGTTCTTGTACTTGATTATCCAAAAAAGTTTCAGTAAAGCCTAAAATGTCATAACCACTGTTGAAAACTGTACATTTTAATTCATCAAGTTTCGGACGTAGGTGTTGAATGTTATGATGCATAATTTTGAGACCTTTTTTATGAAGCTGAAATATATTTTCAGACTCATTCGAGCTCACATTGTGGGGGCTATTATTTGATGTTTTATGATCCTTTCTAGATCCTATCTGAGGTGTTGCAGTTTGCATTGAAGGGATCACATATGGCCCAGTAGCCATGGTAACTGAGAGTAAACTTTCTATATCAAATGTACATGCGGAAAATATAACAGTTATATAGACAATAACACAAATGGTGAAATTAGCACAATATTTACAGTTTGATATAGCATTATCACAGGAACAAATATATACAGTCTTCACAGAAGATGAAGAATATAAATTCTGTACTCGGCTGGTTTCATATTGATTAGCACTGCTTGTATAAGTAGTTAAGTTTATAACATTTTCATTATCACACACATTGACATCGAAATCACTCATTGAGGGACTCAAGGGTAACAGTGATCGAGAGACAGCTAGGAGTACAGATTTGTTGTTGACTGCTATTTTGACACAGATATAAGCACTGACATGATATATGATCACAGTCTTGACAAACAGAGTTAAGAATTTCGAATGGATTTTTCTCGGTAAATGGACTAGGTTTGAGTATTGTACATGTATCATTAGGTTTGGGAGATTGAAAACAATCTAAATGTAGTGAGATTGTGGTCTTTGGAGTGAATAGTTTGTCATTGTTATTGATGGCGTTCTCTGCCTCGCCACATCCCTAGTACAAGTCACAGTACTTGGTTCTGTGCCCATGGGAAAAGCATGACCAACACTGCACTGGCTGGCCATGACTACAGTTACTCTCAGAATGACTTGGCTCTCCACAAAATTTACAAAAACCAACATCAGCACTCCCAGCAAATTCGGATTGAATATTGTTTTTCAAGATGTTGTGCACATCATTAATGTCCCTCAGTAATCTGCTTGTCCCTCTGTCACTGAGGTGGAGCCCATCACCAGTTAGCAGTTCCCTAGCTGTTTGTTCGTCCAGAGTCTCGGAAAAATGTTTTGTGTTCCACAAAGGAACAATTCTTGCGGTATGCCAGGTCTTTCAGTTCCTTGTTAAGTTCATTCACACGAAAGCCTTTGGTTACAGAGTCCATTCGGGGTGTTAATTCTGAGACAATTGTTTTTATAGTTGGATCTTTCCTAGAAATGGATTCAATCAGTTTGGTGTAATCGTCGACAGATTCGCTGTATGGACGGCTGACATCATTGGTGCCGATCTGAAGGATGACTGTGTCAACATCATCCAGCATTCCTGGGTTGTGGGCTACTGCATTTGTTATGTCACGTATTGTGGCACCCCTGTGAGTACGCACTTTGGTGTGTTTGTTGAGTCCACGTGGTTTCACTCCTTGCAGAATCGAGGAGCCAATTATGAGCGTGGACTTGGCATTGCCACTCTTGTTTTGGTGGGTATTTGTTCTAGTTGATGTGGAGCCTCCAATTAGTGTAGGGATTGCATGGTTTTCATTGATGATGGATGCAATTGTATCTGTAGTTAACTTGCAGCTTTCACTTGCAATAACGTTAGGTGTTTTTCCCATTGCAGATTTTCTAATATCTGGTAGGTCATTCCAGTCAATGAAATTTCGAGTTTGGGTGTTGTTCGAGATTATCCTGGGTAAATGGACTTCCATCAGGCTGGGGGGGTCTGTCTGTATTTGAAATGATCTTGTCCTCTTCTTCGGTATGGGTGTTGTCTGAGTTCCACAGGAGTCAACTGCTGGTTTAGTTTGTCTTAGTCTGAGTAACTCAGAGTATATCTCGGCTTGGTCTTCCTGTAGATCAGACAATGATTTGTATACAGAGGCCAGTTCAGACTTCATTTCCTCATTAACCTTTTTGAGGTGTTGAAAACAAATCATACAGGAACAGTTTGAAACTCCTGGTAGGTGTGAAAGGCTAGCTGTGCATTCAGAAGAGAGGTGTGAGGAGTCCATTGTTGCATAAGTCAAGCCAGTGAGGTCTTGGTGAAGTTGTCCTGGCAGGGGTGTGGAAGTTATAATCCCTCCATTAGTTGCTTGTTTGCTGGTTGATTCTAATTTACTGACATCTGTTATTTCAAGCTGTATTTCCACACTGGTACTGAATTTTTCCTTAGAGCTGGTTGATCCTTCAGAACACACAGATTTACACTCTGAATGCTTAGTTTCCTGCTCATGGATTAGATAATGTTGGAACTATCAGTCTATTTACTTCTTTTTGTTTTATTTGAAGTATTTTGTCTCCTTGTGGCTTTAGAAAAGTGCTCCAAAGTTGGTATCTCAATCCGAGCCGATTTCAGAAAAAAAATCCACATCGCTTATCTGCCCTTGTTTGACACCGGTTTGTGATGCCACATCAGACCACCTGGCTGGACGCCAATACTTCTAACGGTCAGTCTGATGTGACTGCACAATCAAGGAATGACAAGCGACGACAGATTTGCAACTCGGAATTCAGCTGAGCTTGGGGTACCAACTTTTCAAAAGCCTCTAGTAGACAAACTACTTCAAATTAAATCAAGTGAATTAGACAGAGCGATATTTCTATCATTATTCTACCATTTCACCTTTAAAGGAGTACTTACCTTATTTTATATATGTTCCTATTACAAAGGTTGGATTCTTAAAGAAATATAACCAACTATTTTACTTTCGTTGGGGGCGATACCCTATTAGTTTTATTACAATTTGTGAAGTCATGTTTCCGCTTTGAAGTCGACGTGGGCGCCGCCATATTGTCTGTAGGATGACGTGACTGATGACGTCAGCAGTCAGGACGTCACGGCTAACGCTTGATCCAGGGACGTTCCAACTACGGCATTTGAATTACTCTGGGTTCGAGTTTTAATTGGAGGAAAAAACTGGCGAGGCAAATCTCACGGGGGGAATTCCTAAAAGGAACTTGGTTTAGGTTATCTTCGCCAGCTGAACAAATTTTTCCCAAAGTTCTCAGCTGAGACTTGCCCGATTCAATTTGGACAAAATTTGAAACTGAATGGTAAACTAAAAGAGCGTCCTCTGAAATTGTCAAGTGATTTCAGTTGAACGACGATGCTTCTAAGTTCATAAATATTTTCATGATTACACTTTAACTACTAAAATCATCTAGAACGTCAGTGAATTTACTGGGTTCCTTCTCCTGCGAATTATCGGCATGACCAGCACGATCAACCTTAAATCTCCATGACGTTGTGACGTTTTTAGATGAGTATAAACTGACTTCCGCTCATCTAAAAACGTCACGCAATGGTGCAATGGCGGCGCCCAGTGCACGCCGTTGCGAGCAACAAATAGTCAATATTTCCTTTATTTCGCATTCTATCAACATAAGTTTTATATAATAAGGCTTGGAATACGATTGCTGATAAATATAGTCACACTCAAAAATAAGGTAAGTACTCCTTTAACTCAAGGAAATATTGTGCCTCTGGAATATCCAGTGGGTGAAATTTATTTTCTCTGTAATAAAACTCTGAAGTGTACTGACAACTCTGACACAAGTATACCTTTGAAATGAGGAAATAGTCATTATTAACAAGTTGTATTCAACACACCATACCTGTTCATTGACTGGTCAAGTCCATCAGCAGCTGTGTGATACAAAAAACAACCCAGAATATACATTAGTTTACTTTGAAAGGACAATTAGTGACAGACTGTTTTGTAAGATATTATACAGATTTGAAAGGTGTAATCAAGATGATCAGATATATCTAATTCCACTGTCATGATCAAGAACGAGAAATTAGAGGTCTTTTGTTCCAAGGGTTATTTCACCTCCAAAAATCAAAGCGAGAGACTTGACAAGCTATGCAAGCAGAACATAGCGCATGCTAATTTTATCTCTGATATTAGAAGGATTAGACCTCAACAAGTGTTTGGATTACTGCATAACCTTAGTACACTTCATTATTTACCTATAATCAATATTTCTTGACCATCATGCAATTGCAGAAGTGTTACGTTCGTTTTCCGTTATATTTTACCAGTGTATGGTTTAAACTGGTAGCGATCCAATCTAATCAGGTGTAAATAGAAGTTTGTTGTATACTTGTCATATTACAGATGCCAGTCAATGAGTATTAAACAAATTGGAGGTGAAATAACCATTTGAACAGAGAACCTAGTCCAAGCACTCTATAACTCACTGCCATTTAATTATGAGGGATGAAATGATTTATTACCCTAGTGGGTTTTTTTGTCGGATGTGTTAGTTCACATGTATAGTCCAATACCAGTCTGTTTACCTGTATCATGTGGGTTGTCAGTTAAACTGTTTAATTGCGGATCATCAGATGTAATCTGAAAATGAAACGAAACATTTATTTATTAGGGAATTTTATCCTTCCCCCTCCCCAATGATTAAATCTGGATTAAACTTGTCGTAATACGTAGCTAAGGTTTAGGTATCTATTGATTCAATCTCTTTCAGACCAGTGTTCAACTTAATTGAATATCTAGACTCAACAGGTAAAGGTGTCCACACGAACACATATGCCCTGGGGTACATACACGCTTCATCTATTTTTTTTTCAGAGCAACAAACAGTCTGATTAGAATAAGACCTATCATGGCACTCCGCTCAGTAGGTTTGAAGACAGGATTTCATTGATCGATTGCCAGGTGACTGGACATGACCCCCATAGACAATTCCTTCAGACCTACTGAGTGGATCGACATAAAAGGTCTAATTTTAATCAGACTGGTGCAACAAATTACCATCAATCCCAAATACTTCCAGGATCCAGGTGTGAGGAACGACATGATAAACAAATTATGAAGAAGATTATTATCAAGGGAAGATAACTATCAGAAATGTCACAGATGGTCGACCACCTTGCTTTTTAATTGATTAAAACACCATAAGATAACAATAAGATAAAATTATTTTTATATTATTCTACCTCTGATCTTTTGACCCTATTAAATGAATCAGCTTTGCATCTTATGAGAAACATGTGATGATGCCTGTGAACTTCTGTGAACATAGATGGAGAGGCGCCAAAGATATTATCCCGACATGTTCATGTTCAGTTTTGGCATTCATTGAAACACTTGAGTAACATATCAGTGGTACAAAACTCAAGAAAACAAGGTCAGTTTAAAATTTGTGTTGCTGTGACCTAGACCATTGACCTTGCGACTCTCAGAATCAATTGGCTTCTTAGATTCTTGTGGGCAACACAAAGGAACTTTTGTGAGAATCAGTAAAGCAAATGATAACTTCTGGACAAGGTTAACCTTTATGAAATGACAATATGCAAACATTCAACTTTTCAACTTAGTCTGTGGGGCACATAAAACTCCAAATGAACACATTGAAGAGGGATATGTCGGGATATTTTGAGCCAGGAATTTGCCTCTATTGTGTAATCTTATCCAATTATTAGAGAAGATTATTTGGAAAATATTCATCAAAATAATTCATTCTAAACTTGATAAAGAGACCGTGTAGAAATATATGCAATCAATATTTTCATAAAAAAATGAATGTCGTTAAATTGCGGATTGTCCAAGTTTGACTTCAATATACCTGGCTTTCAGAAATATTGTCAGGAATGCCCTCTTCTGGTTCTGATTTCAACATAATTTGTTTCAGATGAATCTGTTGCTCGGAAAACATGTCTTCCATCGATTCACGGAATTGATCCAGTTCCGCTTCGAACCGGTGGCGAAAGAACCGATCTGAAATAAATAAAATATCAGAAAACATAATTATTAATATCAGGGGCATGCAAGCATTATGTAAAAAACAAACAGTCTCTCAAGTTAGTAAACTCTGTGAGAGTTGAACAATAACACTACCCAATATATTTCCATTTTTCTGAACTAATCCGGAGTGAGTTAGAGTGAAAGAGACGGAGAGCGATCACTTTCCTTAAAAACGTGAGACTGCACCACTTCAACTCATACACAGGAAAGAATTCTAAAAAAATCCCCCCCCCCCCCTCCCCAAACCCCTTTCTCCAGTGTATGTGATGCCTGTAAGACGTAATGAGATCAGTTAAAATATCCTAATACCAAAATGGAAGAGTAGATCTTCTGTTTGGTCTCTAGATCTCTGTCGCCAGGCTGTTTCACACTGCATCATGTCCTGGGTATGATCAGTATTTTGTGAAAACTGCCCACTGGCCTCGCTCTCTCCCTCCAGGAGACAGTCACCAACAAACTCTGTACCAGGACTTTCGTGACTGCTGTAGCCCATGTCATTCTCCCCATCTTGATCAGCACCTAGATTTACATGACTGGTAGTGTTCTCTGTGCTTTTGCAGAAGTTTTCATAACTAGAACTTTGTGCCGTCGGACTCTGTTCACTCCTATCTGTATCCTCCTAATAGGAAAACAGAAGAAAGAAAAACAGAAGGCATTTGACAATGGGGGATCGACTTGCACAATACCAACTATCCAATGAGCTTATGTGATTTACACTTCCTGTTTGTCAATTTTGGCCCAGTTAACCAATAAACTGACAGAACTAACAATTCCTGTTCATCCTCTGGTACTATTGTGCAAGCCTCCAATCACCTCAAACAAAGGATTATGTGGAGTAAACTGTCAGAGTATGTTAGCAATAATGTGATGGTTTCTTGGTGGTTATTCACTACAATTAGAACCAATGGAAGTCACATGTCATCCCTGAAACACCAATAAAGAAGTTGTTATCCATAGAATAGCATTGTGTTAGAAATATTATATATTATTGTTAATATTCATATATATATATTATTGTTAATATTCATAAATATGTTATTGTTACCATCGAGTTACCATTAATGTTCATTATATATATTATTGTTATCATTAATATTCATATAGATTATCGTTAATATTCATATATATATATATATCAATATCATCAATATTCATAAATATATATTATTATCTTTAATATTGATATATATATTATTGTTATTATTGATATACATGTATTATTGTTATCACTAATATTTATATACATATTGTTAATATTGATATGGAGATATATTATGCCTTTGGTAAGCTAGATGACACTTTAAATATTTGTGCACTAGGTATGGTGTTCCCTTTATTGTGTTCCCTTTCTTCAGAATCTTTCATTTGAGTGGTAGGAATGAATGCTGCATGGTCACAATTGATAAATAGAGAAATCAATCGATGCACGCTGAAGCTAATAGCACATTTTATGCTTCAGCCAAACATAAAATTCAGGTAACGAATGAAGAAACAGCATGCTTTTTCAAGAACAATAATTATAAAATGATGGCAATTTCAGAGTAAGATGAACCCTGTACAAACCTCACTTAGATGTAATTGATAGGGCCTTTTAGAAAGTCTCGTCCTCATATAATATCTGTTCTGACCAGGACTGGCACCTGGATGGAATGTCATCCCAGCAGTCGACATAACCTTTTTCAAGTCAGCTGATGTGTCGACTTCTGTGTCCAGAGTATTGGCCTGTCCAAGTACGTGTAGGTCTTCTGGTAGTGAGGCATCCATACCTTCTTCACCCTCAGCAGGTAGATCATCAACACCTGTTGTGGAGTCAACTGTATTCAAAAGTAAGAAGGTATATTATCAACACCTGTTGTGGAGTCAACTGTATTGAAAGTAAGAAGGTATATTATTAATAGCTGTATTCAATAGTAAGAAATAGAAAACACCTAGTGCATGATGAAAGCAAGATTAGATGAACCACTATATGTAACTGAATCCAGTGTAAAATGAACTGGAAAAGATAGTGCCACAGCACTGTAGCTCATCTGTCTGTAACTGCTGAAAGTGGCTGTGAGAAATTTTTACTAGAGAAATGCAATATTAGATGAGTTTCTAACTTGTGTTGTCCCCCCTGAACACTAAATGATCCATGCAGTTATTTCCTGAGATTTCATGATAAAGTTTCATGGGAAATTCAAGATGCGGCCATATTGGATTTTCGAAATGCACCAAAAAAGGTATCTTGCACAACTGGACCACAAGGGGAACCTGTGTATCAACATCCATGCAGTAATATCCTGAGAATTCACGATAACAAAATTTCATGGGGAAATTCAAGATGGCCACCTGGTGGCCATATTGGATATTCGAATCGGACAAGAAAAGGTATCTTGCTCAACCTGACCCCAAGGGGAACCTGTGTATCAAATTTGATAAAGATCAATGCAGTAGTTCCTGAGAAATCGCGATAAAGTTTCATGGGGAAATCCAAGATTTTTTGAATCAGAGCATTAAAGGTATCTTGCACAACTAGACCCCAAGGGGAATCTGTGTACCAAATTTGAGAAAGATCCACGCAGTAGTTCCTGATAAATCACAATAACGAAGTTTCATAGAGAAATCCAAGATGGCTGCCTGGTGGCCATATTGGATGTTCGAATCAGAGCAGAAAAGGTATCTTGCACAACTAGACCCCAAGGGGAACCTGTGTACCAAATTTGAGGAAGATCCACACAGTAGTTCCTGAGAAATCGCAATAGCAATGTTTCATGAAGAAATCCAAGATGGCCGCCTGGTGGCCATATTGGATTTGTGAATCAGACCACAAAAGGTATCTTGCACAACTAGACCCCAAGGGGAACCTGTGTACCAAATTTGAGGAAGATCTATGCAGTAGTTCCTGAGAAATCGTGATAACAATGTTTCATCGGGAAATCCAAGATGGCCGCCTGGTGGCCATATTGGATTTTTGAATCAGACCACAAAAGGTATCTTGCAAAACAGTAACTAGACCCCAAGAGGAACCTGTGTACCAAATTTGAGAAAGATCCATGCAGCAGTCATTCGTTTTTGAGGAGTGTGAGTGTGATCACACTCCAGAAAATTAGCTCAGGAGTGTGAACAATAAGCACTCGCCAATTGTAAGCCTCCCTAAGTTGTAACCTGGAGGAGTGTGATATCACACTCCTTAAAATAATTTTTCAAACTTTAGGAGTGTGATTAACAGCACTCCAGCTATTTTCAAAAACGAAAGACTGGCCGCCATGGCAGCCATATTTAAAATCGTATCGACATGGCATGAACAAATTCTGGTGTACTCATTGGGGGGAACATGCATGCCAAGTTTCAGCTTAATCGGCCAAGCGGTTTCAGAGAAGAAGATGTTTACGCACGACGGACGACGCACAACGGACGACGGACAATCAGGCCATGACATAAGCCCATCGGGCCTTCGGCCCAGATCAGCTAAAAAGTCAATTGAAAATAATATGAGAACAGGTTTGGGGTATTCAGCCTAGGCATCCTCATACAGCGCTTCAAAGAAATACAAACTATGACCATATGGACCTTTCCAGTATATATCAATCTGTACAAAAGGAAATCAGTTTCTTATTTGTTTTCATTCTCTTTTGTATAGTTTCAGTGGTTTAACATGAGAATGAAACTGAGAAAAGTTAAATGTCATATAATCTATCTGAAAGAATGAGTGGACCAACCTGTGGAAGAGCTGGAGTTCAGTACTCCTCCGGCCAGTTCAGGAAATATCCCCTGGTTTATGTCCTGGGGCATTGTTCATGGATTGACAGGTCCAGGCACACAGACAGCGGAGTTATAATAGTACTACCATTTCTGTGAAATTAATCACGCCAACATTAAATTCAAAATAATCATTCATACATCGATTTTCTTTTAGTTTCTCCTTTAACAATTGCATTTTAATCACAACATTAAATTCAAAATAATCATTCATACATCGATTTTCTTTTAGTTTATCCTTTAACAATTGCATTTTAATCACAACATTACGTGTATATTCAAAATAATCATTCATATATCGGTTTACTTTTAATTTCTCCTTTAACAATTGCAGTGTACTGTAACATCAAGGAAGAATTAAAATAAATATCATACGAGTTAATGGAGCTGTGAAAACAACAATGTTAAGATCTCCTTGACTGTTCTACACAACAAAGATGGACAGAGAATATGAAGACATGAGAAATTCAGTTTTGTCACACTTTGGAAATCATGGGCAATACCAGGATTTCTTAAGAAGGGGTCATTTCCTTTGCTTGCTTTTTAGAGAACCCAGTACTGTGATGTCAAACATAAGAAAATAACATACGGTTGAGAGCTGAGGGGTTGTTTGCTGGTTCTGATCCCAGCCAATCACAAAATAGACGTTTATTAGCATAAAATTCAATACTCAGCTATGCAATCAGATCGATATTGAGGCTCTCAGAAGCTTTTTCTAGGAGTATTTCCTTCAGAAATCCTTTCAAATTGAACAACAATAACAACAACAACACTTTCGTTTTTTTTTTTCTTTATTTTTGTCAGATGTTTGGGCACCCATATGTTTCCTGGAACTAAATTGGCTCTAGATGCAACCCTGACCTGCTCCATGTTATAAGCATAGGAGAGAGATCATGAAAACAACCCAAAGCTCCCAATGGCCCATGTGCTGTGCTGGGCAGGACAGCATTATCCAAGGATTAATGTGGGATCTTCCCATTATGTATCTCCAAAGTGCCAAAAAATCGTTGATAAGGTGTTCGCTTAGTGGTCCTGTGTCACCATATTTTCGTAGTTCAACAAGCTGAACCCTACTGACATTTAATTTTGTGATATTGATTATCACCCTACTGAATCGACAAGTATGATTATAGGTGAAAACCGCCGGTCACGTGTCAAATCACAGTCAATGGTAGGTTTTTCGGTGCTTTCGTTATCAAGCGTGGGCGTGTGTCTGACCAGACAACAGTGACCACAGCCGAAAATGAACGATTTTCAGCATATCGATGACAGGTATGGTTACTGGTGTCCAGTCATTTTTTGAAGGAGAGATATCATACTATATTGTCACCAAATGTAGGGTTATTACTATTTCAAGTTAACAAAAATTTTAAACATTTTTGCGGCGAGAGGTGTTTTAAGGTGTTGGTAGACAGTCCATGGTAGGCCGGTATTAGCATCGAATTATAGTGTGGGGAAATGAGCACAAAATGAACACGTGGGAACTGACTACCTGCCTCATGTATCACGGACTCATTCATCTCTCGATTCCTTCCACTTGTGTGTGTTTAAGAGGAATATGAACCATTAATAGTTTATTCTCTGTCTGTCTGATATTACGACAGTCCATGGTATCATCATCGGACCGATCGACAGTCCATGGTAGGTCAACATGCACTTGTGAATGATGCACAGAGAGCACATCGTCTGATCCAATGATTCGCCAAATGGACTGTTGCCAAGACAAATGGTAGCTATCATGGACTGTCGACATATCTGATATATAATCATATGTTGCCTCATTATAACATTGCAGCTGTTATGCGGCTTCAATGTGAAGTGATCCAACCTACAGTTCATGGTCGCATGACAAATGGACTGGTGCATTCACCTATAATCATACTTGTCGATTCAGTAGGGTGATTATATAGGGTTCAGCCGTTGAACCGAAATTTCCTATCGCAAAATTTTCGCCTCCCGACCTGGGTAACAGCGGGTGGATTTTGCGCTCATAAAGATAGTGCCACGGCACTGTAGCGCTCATCTGGCTATAACTGGAGAAAGTGGCTGCGAGAAATTTTTACTGAAGAACTGCAATAGATGATTTTCTAACTTGCGTTGTCTCCCCTGAACAAAATGGCAACATAGTCGATTTCACAGGAGGTCAAGCTGCAAATTCATGATTGTAATTGGAGGTTATGGAATAAAGGCAATTATACCAAAATATAATGTGTGATTGTCAGTAAGCTGTATAAGCAATAACCAGAACCAATTTTTATTATGTGATTGCAGTCGTTCGTCCGTCTGTCCACTTTGTGTCCGGACAGTACATTGGACAGTTTTTAACCTACGATTGCAATATTTTGTGGGTATATGCACCAGGGGGAGACATGTCGAGTACGAAATATGTGCGACTGGGTTGTTACGATGGCAATGAGATGTAACAGGACATTTTTCCAATGAAAGTAATCTCTGGTGAGGTATGGGCCTAACCAAGAGATACCCCCATCTGTCTGCGAAGATGTAAAAGATAGTGCCACGGCACTGTAGGTCATCTGTCTGTAACTGGAGAAAGTAGCTGTGAGAAATTTTTACTAAAGAACTGCAATAGATGAGTTTGTAACTTATGTTGTCCCCCCTGAACACTATAAAATGATCCATGCAGTTATTTCCTGAGATTTTATGATAAAGTTTCATGGGAAATTCAAGATGCGGCAATATTGGATTTTCGAAATGAACCAAAAAAAGGTATCTTGCACAACTGGACCACAAGGGGAACCTGTGTATCAACATCCATGCAGTAATATCCTAAGAATTTACGATAACAAAATTTCATGGGGAAATCCAAGATGGCCACCTGGTGGCCATATTGGATTTTTCAATCAGACCATATATGGTATCCTGCACAGCTAGACCCCAAGGGCAACCTCTGTACCAAATTTGAGAAAGATCCATGCAGTAGTTCCTGAGAAATCACGATAACAATGTTTCATCTGGAAATCCAAGATGGCCGCCTGGTGGCCATATTGGATTTTTCAATCAGACTACAAATTGTATCTTGCGCAACTAGACCCCAAGGGGAACCTCTGTACCAAATCTGAGAACGATCCATGCAGTAGTTCCTGAGAAATCGCGATAATGTTTCATCTGGAAATACAAGATGGCCGCCTGGTGGTCATATTGGATTTTTCAATCAGACCGCAAATTGTATCTCGCGCAACTAGACCCCAAGGGGAACCTGTATATCAAATTTGAGAAAGATCCATGCGGTTCTTCCTGATAAATCATGATAACGAAGTTTCATAGGGAAATCCAAGATGGCCGCCTGGTGGCCATATTGGATGTTCGAATCAGAGCAGAAAAGGTATCTTGCACAACTAGACCCCCAAGAGGAACCTGTGTACCAAATTTGAGAAAGATCCATGCAGTAGTTAACGAAAAATAATGATGACAAGATTTCACTGGCAAATTCAAGATGGCCACCTGGTGGCCATATTGGATTTTTCAATCAGACCACAAATTGTATCTTGCACAACTAGACCCCAAGGGGAACCTGTGTATCAAATTTGAGAAAGATCCATGCCGTACTTCCTGATAAATCACAATAACGAAGTTTCATAGGGAAATCCAAGATGGCTGCCTGGTGGCCATATTGGATGTTCGAATCAGAGCAGAAAAGGTATCTTGCACAACTAGACCCCAAGGGGAACCTGTGTACCAAATTTGAGGAAGATCCACAAAGTAGTTCCTGAGAAATTGCAATAACAATGTTTCATGGGGAAATCCAAGATGGCCGCCTGGTGGCCATATTGGATTTGTGAATCAGACCACAACAGGTATCTTCACAACTAGACCCCAAGGGGAACCTGTGTACCAAATTTGAGAAAGATCTATGCAGTAGTTCCTGAGAAATCGCGATAACAATGTTTCAATGGCAAATTCAAGATGGCCGCCATGGCGGCCATATTTAAAATCGTATCGACACGGCATGAACAAATTCTGGTGTCCTCATTGGGGGGAACATGCATGCCAAGTTTCAGCTTAATCGGCCAAGCGGTTTCAGAGAAGAAGATGTTTACGCACGACGCACGACGCACAACGGACGACGGACGACGCACGACGGACGACGGACGACGGACAGTCAGGCCATGACATAAGCCCATCGGGCCTTCGGCCCAGATGAGCTAAAAATTGATAATACCTAACTCTTTGTGCTCGTTTGGATAAAATACGTATTTGCCTACTTCCCTGGCCATTTATTTTCTCTGTCCAGCTCCTTTCATTTCCATAAACAGCAAAAGAAAAAAATATCATCGCCGACGATCTTCCAAAAACGAAATCCGCCGCCATTTTCGAACACTCTCGCGTGACCCTGATTCTCGCACGTGAGGTTGTTCTAAATTCAGGATTACAAGAGTCGGAAAAACTGAATCCGCTCAGTCGACCCAGTCGCTTAGGGAGATGAAAAATCCCATGAATTACCTAATTTCTCGGTATGTGCCTTCCATTATGCTCGATATCGATAGTTACAATTTTACATTTAAATGCAGATAATGTGACAGCCTTATGAATGAGCCGTTTCCGACCTTCCTGTCTACAATCCCAAATTTATAAACTAGAGGTTCCGCTTTGACCCTTGAGTTGCCGCTCCGGCATGAAGCCTATGCTGGTTGTTTTTTTGGGCAAAAACATACGTCTCCCCCAACCTCCCACCTTGCCTTGAATGGGCACATAATTTAAGGGAAAGTGCTATAAAATGAATGTAGCAATAAGTATCTTAAACAAAGCTGCGTATCTAAAAATATTAATTACAAAGAACCGATTTTCATTGTATATACATGTACAAGTAGATGAACGGTTGGACGGACATCGACACGGATGAATGCATGCACACATACACCAAAACCTGATCAAATGCGGGGGCTATCCCAATGAAGCTTCCATCCAAGTTTGGTGAAATTCCATCCAATAGTTCTCAAGGTATCTTGCAGACAAAGCCTGTATATACATGTACAAGCAGATGGACAGACGGACGGACACCGGACGAATGCAGGCACACACACCAAAATCTAGTCAAATGAGGGGGCTATCCTAATGAAGCTTCCATCCAAGTTTGGTGAAATTCTGTTCAGTAGTTCTCCAGATATCTTGCAGACAAGCCCTGTATATACATGTACAAGTAGACGGACGGGCGGACACCGGACATGGATGAATGCACGCACACACACCAAAACCTAATCAAATGAAGGGGCTATCCCACTATACATGTAGCTTCTATCCAAGGGGAGTGAGATTCCGTCCAGTAGTTCTCAAGATATCTTGCAGACAAGGCCTGTACATACATGTACAAGTAGACGGACGGACGGACATGGATGAATGCACGCACACACACCAAAACCTAATCAAATGAGGGGGCTATCCCACTATAGCTTCTATCCAAGGGGAGTGAGATTCCGTCCAGTAGTTCTCAAAATATCTTGCAGACAAGGCCTGCAT